>SRMA01027274.1:167754-256400 GCA_007224835.1 Danionella cerebrum | reverse complement strand
AAATCTGGCAGTTGATAACTCCAGGTGCAAGCTGATTTTAAATAAGTAGGTCAAAGGTGTCTCATTGACTTTCAATGGCCCATTGAAATGAATGGAGCATGAACCCTATAGATCCTAATGTAAAAGAGCTTCTGTAATTGATTGACACTGGAAAGTCATACAAGCATTAAGGAAGCAAATTACTTATCCAGCCCATCATTGCTTGTGAATTAACATAAATTAATTAAGCCACACCCACTCTTTGACATAACTTTCAATGTCAAATATCTTCTAAACGGAACACAGTAGAGACATGGGGGTTGCTTTATATTATTCTAAATGAAAAGTAGATTACAACATGATGTCACCAACTCCTCCATAGCAACCCAATTGTTTACCATAGCAACCATATAGCCACATCTCTATCTTAGCTTAGGAAAATGCTATAGACTTGGGGGCTGGTAAGCTTCACCCATACTGACAGCTGAAACATTATATTATGTTAATGACACTTCCATGGCAACCAGACTGGTTACCATGGCAACCAATATGGCATGTCTCTATCTCAGCTTAGGAAAATCATAGAGAGATGGGGGCTGCTGTATTTTACCCGTATAGATATGGGGAGCAATGTATTAGGTCAGCGACCCCTCCATAGCAACCAAACTGGTTACCATAGCAACCAATATGGCGCAGCTTTCTCTCAGCTTTGGAAAGTCATAGAGACATGGGGGTTGATGTATTGACATGGGGAACAATGTGTTAGGTCACTGACCCCTCCATAGCAACCAGACTGGTTACCATAGCAACCAATTTTGCATGTACCTATCTCAGCTCAGGAAAATCATAGAGACATGGGGGTTGCTGTAATTTACTCGTATTCATATAGGGAACAACATATTAGGTCAGCGACCCCTCCATAGCAACCACACTGTTACCATAGCAACTAATATGGCGTATCTCTATCTCAGCTTACAAAAGTCATAGAGACATGGGGGTTGGTGTATTTTACTCGTGTTGACATGGGGAACAATATGTTAGGTCACTGACACCTCCATAGCAACCAGACTGGTTACCATAGCAACCAATATTGCATGTACCTATCCCAGCTTATGAGAATCATAGAGACATGGGGGTTGGATTATGTTATTGTTGCGGAATTGACAACATTTAAAAAAATAGGTATTAACGGTACCAACGCAAGCCAACATCGAAGTTTGCGTGCAAACTTTAAAATCTAGTTCTTCTTCTTCTTCTTCTCTTTTCCTACGTCAAAATTTTACGACGCTTCTCCTCCTAGCCCGTTCGAGCTACAGCCACGAAACTTTCCACGGTCGTCCAAGCTGTTCCCACTCGAGTTGCTATGTCTTTTCGGACCGATTTGACCAGCGGTTTCCATAAAAATCGCGAATTTTGGCCCAAAAATCGCCCAAGTCATTCCCTATGGGGGCCCTAGAGTGGTGATGTCATCGCTCACTCTAACTTTGAGCAAGTTCAGTCTTGTTGCTACTTGCACTGTTTTCTCAACTAAAAATTAACCTTTACACACACATTTTATACCTAAATGGTAGAGATTTTTGTCCTCTTTCAGTTGGTGCTGTTTTCATTTTTAAAAAACACACGGTTTTTACGCCAGGTGGCCTAAACCACAACGAGTGCACATAATTGCTCCATTCACCTCCATTCAAAAATTCTGGTGGATTCTGTTCAAAATCTCAATCGCAGGCTATTTTTAACTCGCCATAAATCATTCAAACTTTATCACAGCTTCACAAAATTTACACCATTCTCTTCCTTAAAATCTTGTGATTCTAACAGTAAAAGAAATATTTCAATACCTCTGTTCATTCTTTCGTAATGTTTATTTGTTTGAGGGTATGGATTTCTCTAAAATGAGCAGTTGCACAGAATCAAATGAAAGCTATTTGTAGCTCGCCATAATTTTTTTATTTCTAATCACACCTTCACAAAAATTACAGCATTCTCTTCGTTAGGGTCTTCTGCTTCTGACAAAGAAAGAATCATTTCGATATGTCTTACGGTTCTTCTATAATCTTTATTTGTTTGAGGCATGGAAATCGGATTTTCTCCAGCAGATTTGCCATCGTTGGAAAATCTGACAGTTGAGTCAGCTGACTCGTTTGAAAATCTGGCAGTTGATAAATCCAGGTGCAAGCTGATTTCAAATAAGTAGGTCAAAGGTGTCTCATTGACTTTCAATGGCCCATTGAAATGAATGGAGCATGAACCCCACAGATCCTAATGTAAAAGAGCTTCTGTAATTGATTGACACTGGAAAGTCATACGAGCATTAAGGAAGCAAATCACTTATCCAGCCCATCATTGCTTGTAAATTAACATAAATTAATTAAGCCACACCCACTTTTTGACATAACTTTCAATGTCAAATATCTTCTAAACGGAACACAGTAGAGACATGGGGGTTGCTTTATATTATTCTAAATGAAAGTAGATTACAACATGATGTCACTAACTCCTCCATAGCAACCAAATTGTTTACCATAGCAACTATATAGCCACATCTCTATCTTAGCTTAGGAAAATGCTAGAGACTTGGGGCTGGTAAGCTTCACCCATACTGACAGCTGAAACATATTATGTTAATGACACCTCCATAGCAACCAGACTGGTTACCATAGCAACCAATATGGCATGTCTCTATCTCAGCTTAGGAAAATCATAGAGAGATGGGGGAAGCTGTATTTTACCCGTATAGATATGGGGAGCAATATATTAGGTCAGCGACCCCTCCATAGCAACCAAACTGCTTACCATAGCAACCAATATGGCGCAGCTCTATCTCAGCTTTGGAAAGTCATAGAGACATGGGGTTGATGTATTGACATGGGAAACAATGTGTTAGGTCACTGACCCCTCCATAGCAACCAGACTGGTTACCATAGCAACCAATTTTGCATGTACCTATCTCAGCTCAGGAAAATCATAGAGACATGGGGGTTGCTGTAATTTTCTTGTATTCATATGGGGAACAATATATTAGGTCAGCGACCCCTCCATAGCAACTACACTGTTACCATAGCAACCAATATGGCGTATCTCTATCTCAGCTTACGAAAGTCATAGAGACATGGGGGTTGGTGTATTTTACTCGTGTTGACATGGGGAACAATATGTTAGGTCACTGACACCTCCATAGCAACCAGACTGGTTACCATAGCAACCAATATTGTATGTACCTATCTCAGCTTATGAGAATCATAGAGACATGGGGGTTGGATTATGTTATTGTTGCGGAATTGACAACATTTAAAAAAATAAGTATTAACGGTACCAACGCAAGCCAACATCGAAGTTTGCGTGCAAACTTTAAAATCTAGTTATTCTTCTTCTTCTTCCGCTTCTTAAAAAAAAAATTCTACCGTCATCTCCTCCTAGCCCGTTCGAGCTACTGTCACGAAACTTTCCACACACCTCAAAGCTGTTATGTAGTTTGTTGCTATGTCTTTTCAGACCAATTTGACCAGCAGTTTCCCTAAAAATCGTGTAAATCTCCCAAAAAAGCTTAAAATTTTTTCTCGATGGGGGCCCCTAGAGTGGTGATGTCATCGCCCACTCTAGCTTCGAATAAGCTCAGTCTTGTTGATACTTGCTAAAATACTTTAGTTTTCTTAAATAAAAATTAACCTTTACACACACATTTTATATGTAAATGGTAGAGATTTTTGTCCTCTTTCAGTTGGTGTTGTTTACGTTTTTTAAAAACACACCGTTTTTACTCCAGGTGGCCTAAACCACAAGGAGTGCACATAATTGCTCCATTCACCTCCATTCAAAAAATCTGGTGGACTCTGTTTAAAATCTCAATCGCAGGCTATTTTTAACTCGCCATAAATAATTCAAATTTTATCACAGCTTCACAAAATTTACACCATTCTCTTCCTTAAAATCTTGGGATTCTAACAGTAAAAGAAATATTTCAATACCTCTGGTCATTCTTTCGTAATCCTTATTTGTTTGAGGGTATGGATTTCTCTAAAATGAGCAGTTACACAGAATCAAATGAAGGCTATTTGTAGCTTGCCATAATTTTTTTATTTCTAATCACACCTTCACAAAAATTACAGCATTCTCTTCGCTAGGGTCTTCTGCTTCTTACAAAAAAAGAATCATTTCGATATGTCTTACGGTTCTTCTATAATCTTTATTTGTTTGAGGCATGGAAATCGGATTTTCTCCAGCAGATTTGCCATCGTTTGAAAATCTGACAGTTGAGTCAGCTGACTCGTTTGAAAATCTGACAGTTGATAACTCCAGGTGCAAGCTGATTTCAAATAAGTAGGTCAAAGGTGTCTCATTGACTTTCAATGGCCCATTGAAATGAATGGAGCATGAACCCCATAGATCCTAATGTAAAAGAGCTTCTGTAATTGATTGACACTGGAAAGTCATACAAGCATTAAGGAAGCAAATTACTTATCCAGCCCATCATTGCTTTTGAATTAACATAAATTAATTAAGCCACACCCACTTTTTGACATAACTTTCAATGTCAAATATCTTCTAAACGGAACACAGTACAGTCATGGGGGTTGCTTTATATTATTCTAAATGTAAAGTAGATTACAACATGATGTCACTGACTCCTCCATAGCAAACAAATTGTTTACCATAGCAACTAAATTGGCATATCTCTATCTTCGGTTAGGAAAATGCTAGAGACTTGGGGGTTGGTAAGCTTCACCCATACTAACAGCTGAAACATTATATCATGTCAATGACACCTCCATAGCAACCAGACTGGTTACCATAGCAAACAATATGGCATGACTCTCTCTCAGCTTAGGAAAATCATAGAGACATGGGGGTTGCCGTATTCTACCCGTATTGATATGGGGAACAATATGTTAGGTCAGCGACCTCTCCATAGCAACCAGACTGGTTACCATAGCAACCAATATGGCGCAGTTCTATCTCAGCTTTGGAAAGTCATAGAGACATGGGGGTTGATGTATTGACATGGAGAACAATGTGTTAGGTCACTGACCCCTCCATAGCAACCAGACTGGTTACCATAGCAACCAATATGGCATGTCTCTATCTCAGCTTAGGAAAATCATAGAGAGATGGGGGTTGCTGTATTTTACCCGTATAGATATGGGGAGCAATATATTAGCTCAGCGACCCCTCCATAGCAACCAAACTGGTTACCATAGCAACCAATATGGCGCAGCTCTATCTCAGCTTTGGAAAGTCATAGAGACATGGGGGCTGATGCATTGACATGGGGAACAATGTGTTAGGTCACTGACCCCTCCATAGCAACCAGACTGGTTACCATAGCAACCAATTTTGCATGTACCTATCTCAGCTCAGGAAAATCATAGAGACATGGGGGTTGCTGTAATTTACTCGTATTCATATGGGGAACAATATATTAGGTCAGCGACCCCTCCATAGCAACCACACTGTTACCATAGCAACCAATATGGCGTATCTCTATCTCAGCTTACGAAAGTCATAGAGACATGGGGGTTGGTGTATTTTACTTGTGTTGACATGAGGAACAATGTGTTAGATCACTGACCCCTCCATAGCAACCAGACTGGTTACCATAGCAACCAATTTTGCATGTACCTATCTCAGCTTATGAGAATCATAGGGACATGGGGGTTGGATTATGTTATTGTTGCGGAACTGACATTTAAAAAAAAATAGGTATTAACGGCACCAACGCAAGCCAACATCGAAGTTTGCGTGCAAACTTTAAAATCTAGTTAATGAACTATTATTTGATTCAAAACCGTGAACCAGTTTGGATAAAAGCACACTTTAGTGATTCTCTTGAACAGTTTGTTGTGTTAAACTGCACACTGTTTATCCGTCACTTGTGGGAGTTTCACTTTTCTGGAAATATTGTTGTGTTTAAATTGAAAAAATATTGTCTATTGATGACATGTGCAACACACACCAAGCTTTAATTAATTGAAAATAAATATTGTAATTGATCATACTTGCTGAATATCTTAATCAAAAAAGGAAAGTGCAAATATTGAATCAATAAAAAAAAACTTTTAAATAATGAAAAGTAAATGGTTAATTTGTAACCACTTAAATTATCAAAGGTATAGGTGTGTGTATACGAATCAAATGTTGTTGCTCTCTTAAAAACTTCCCTCATTTATTGTTCAAGCCTCATTGACTTCCATTATAATGACCTTTGGTGATTTCAGTGCCAAGACACCAAATATTCCTGCATTCTTGATTGCTGACAGTCATTCCTTTTGGGAAGAGGTCAAATTTGACATTTTGATCACCATTTAGAACCAGTGACGCTTGTAATGCGTTAAGTCACAGTCGGTAGAGCATCAATTCGACTGGTAATCCATGCGCACACTCAAATGCAAATAACCCCTTGCGCTCCAGCCAATCGATAGCCACTAGCCAGGCATTTCTCCTTTCTCTGCAAGCAATGAACTGCTGTTCCAAACTCTGAACATTCACAGCCATGTTGTGTTTAGGATGGACTTTCATGGAGGTCACTGCTCATGCAGCAGCCATCGCCCCTCAGCCAGCGTTCACCAGACCCTTGCAGAGATGGACTTTGAGAGAGGTAAATAGCATCCTAACTGCAGACACATGATGAAGTACTTTGCTAATATACTCGTGTATTTTTGTCACTACTGATTCTCTCAGAACAGCGCTGCACATTTAATTAAAAACTAGCCGAGCTGCCACTCTTCAGCAATGACTGCTCACAACATTTTACTTTGAACAGTTTTGATCAAATATCTCTATTTTAAACTCGTTCCACTAACACATGAGAGACAGCTACAGATACTGTCGCTATACCCAATGTAAGTCGCTTTGGATAAAAGCATCTGCTAAATACAGATGTATTTAGCAGATTTACATTTGTACATCTAGCCATCTAGTAAATTACAAATGTAAATGATACTACCACCACCACCACCACTAGTACTGCTTCAGCAATCACTGCTTCTCCTGCCCTTCCCCCGCTGATCATATTAACATTTTCAAAAGAGAAATATAAATGATCCGCTTTATATATTTTTAGCTTAACTTACATTTTTTTTATTATTCATAAGACTACCTTTCAGTTTTTTTTAGTTTACAAGGTCTAAACATTGGAGGGGGGTGAAGGGAGGGGACAGGAAGGAGAGGAGTAGTGAGCGAGTGGTGCTTGTATGTTTACATTTGATGCATGGTAAATGTATGAAGACATCGGAGCAGAAACGGATCCTCCACGAAGCAGAGACCTCCATAGTTCGCTGTAAGCTCTGAAGGTGACGGCAAGAGGGTGGCATTTGAGACGTGCCCCAAAGGTTTAACAACAAGAACACAGAAATGAACAAGTCCAGCAGATTCGAGCCGAGCAAAAGAAATCACATGTTCCTCACGCAAGAGGATATTTTGTACTGCAGGAGACGGTGCAGGTCTGTGTTGCCTGAAAGAAAAACTAGAGATAATAATAAATGTGTAGTAGAATCTTTACGTATGCGTACCGTGTAATGAGGGAAACTGTTGTGGTGGTGTTTCCTCACACAACTAGATGTCTAAACAATCCCTATATCAGGTTCAATCCAGTTTGATTGATTGATTGATTGATTGATTGATTGATTGATTGATTGATTGATTGATTGCAGGTATTTGGTCAGCTGCGATGGATGGAGATCTGGAGAGAGTCCGGACATTTCTTAAAAACAGAATTGATCCGAATTCGAGAGACCAGGCAAACTACACTGCTTTGGTACGTTTCACCAACCCAAACGTAAACCAGCAACTTCTTGCTTTAACCTCTTAAGCCCGAGAGTCCCCGGTACCGGGGACTTGCCCCCTTGTGCATTACATTTCCTCTCATAGCTCACTAACCCTGAGAATAACCCACACATATTAAATACTGTTGTGTTCAGCGGAAACTCCTCTAAAAACGTATCTAATTCAATTTCATATCCGTTAACCACAGCTCGAACGCCATGCAAATAAACAACAACATGTCCGGAGTATAATTCATGACCACGTTTTTGTTTATGTGCGATATGTATCCACAATATAAACGGAAACACCAAAACCATTACATTAAATGAAAGCTAACAACCAGCTGAATCCAGTGATATGCAACTCATTAACATTGCATGAAGTATTTCAGAGCAGGGAGCGAAAGTTCCACGAAAAAACGCCAGCGAAAACCAAGCAAGCATGTAAATCTTGTCTTACCTTTGCCGTTTTTTCAACAAAAAGTTATTTCCATAGCGATAAAAGTCTGTTTGTTGTTATGTCCGGTCGATAGCTTCGCGCAAACGCCATTTTTGATTATTTCTGTAGCTTTGTGGCGTCATTACGTCACCAAATATGGAATGACTCCCCGTGCGTAAGAGCACGTCTCTCCACGCTGCGCGTCGTGTGATTCGTCGGCGATCCCGTCAGTCTCAAAATGGTTGAGCTGATTGGTTTCCATAGAATCAGAGCTTTCCGTCGATATATAGATCTCCCGGATTGGACAGATGGTCGGGGGGTAGGGACACGCAGAAGCTCGACGTCGAAAGCGTTTGTGAGTGAAAGGTTCCCAAAAGCGCAGCAAGATGGCGTAAATGAGCTTCTACCCCCCTTTTACAGCGTTTCTTTAGGAGTTTTTTTTGCTGAAATCATGTCCCATAAGCAAGAAAAGAAGACTCTGAACGTAGCTGAAGCTTTGGACAAGATTTTTCCATATTTCAATTATTGTGCCAAATTGTGCCAAACTGTGCCAACATGGATTACGCCTGAACTTTGTTCAATCAAAACCTTTACAGAATATTAGTTTCTTGTAGTATGAACACCAAACTTGCTACAGATGTTCTTGACATGTAGTGGTTACAATTGATTGTGTTTATTTGCTTCGTTATAAGTAAAATAAGGAGATATTGGAGGAAACATGTGTTTTTTTTTAGGCGGAGTTCATTTTTTGGCCATTCCAACATCAATTACTCTTACCCAGTGTTCTTGACTGTCAAATTAACTCATCCACACCACTCCCCAAGAACCTATCTTCATTTTGATACCAAGATTTGCAGTTTAGGCCTTGTAAAAGCTGAGAAATGCCTTAAAAAGTAAAAGTATAGGATTTTCGGAAAATAGGCCTCAGGGCTTAAGAGGTTAATAAATGGCTCAGGGCTGGGCTGAGATGGCTTCGGTTGGCCCAAAAGCATTAACTAATATTTCATCATCTTTTATTAAAGGTACCATATGTGAGAAACATGTTAAGAGGCCGTCCGGAAAATGGCTCCACTCACAAAATGATATCTCAGAAGAACAGTGGTCGGCCAGACAGACAATGTCGATAAAAAAAAAAATAGCTTGTTTTGACACATTTATTTCCCCTAAACATCATCTTTCGGGTTGAGAATATTCTTTCATTCATTCATGTTCTTACCGCTTTCGCAGGGCAACACACACATTACACCTAAGGCGAGTAACCGGAGGAAACCAGTAGATTTCAGTAGTATTTTGTGGACTACGAATTTGAAACTGACTAGTGAGTCTATAAGTTAGCATTAAAGGTTGAGAAAAGTGCACAAATGACCAGGTGAAAAATGTGCAAAGTGAATTTGGAAACATTTGCAAAGATGATTAAAAAAAGCGTATGCTGTTAAAATCCTCTCGGTGTGTAGTTTACATGTTGTTGTGATGGAATATTGATTTGTGTTCAACGGTGAAATGGTTAAAGTGCCGTGGATTTGATCAAAAGCAGTTTAGTACGGAGATCACCGTTAAACCGGTGGTTAAACACAACGGCTGCTCGGTTGATCCACAAATGCAAAAGACGGCTCATTTGAACGCTGTAAACAAGGCTACATGGATTTCGACAGTTTCCTCGCAACCACTATTCAATCACCACTGAAGCACTTTAAATTGTATTACGCTGTATTTGGGATTTTAAAGAATGTATTTTGCACTGTTTCATCTTTTTGATGAAAATGATGTTAGCTTTAGTCCCCAAAAATTAAAGGTTTTGGTCAAAGAAGATTAGTATTTAGTATTTAGATTGTTTTAACACGTAAATGTAACTCTTAAAATTGTTTATTTAAACATGAACAAATGAAAGCTCCGTTTCACATCGTGACTTTGACGATAGGCTTTTCATCAAAAAATACAATGACACATATATGTGATCTACTAAGGAAAAGTGTTGACACCATGGAATTGATCTTCCATACTTTGAAAAAGCCAAGAAGCAAAACGTTTGGAAAACGTAGATTTATTTTTTACAATTACCTAATGCGCAATAAAAATAATAGCAATAGAGGAAGAGCATGAACTGACAATATGGCAATTGAAGTTTTGAAAAATAAAATCAAGAATACATTCCTTGAAACACACTATGGCCACAAACTGGGTGGAAAAATAGCACGAGTCTCTTTCAAGAGGCACCTGAAAGTTTTTCACATAACTCCAGGCCAAAATATGCTGCTAACATTATTAGCAAACGTCTCTGGTCGATTAGCTTCCGTGTTTGTTATTACTTACAGATGTGTTAGTAGCAGATATCATTTCGTAGTTTCGCTGCTGACGATCCCCAAAAAGAAAGAAATGTCTCGTGTTTGTCACCCGGGGAGTTGGGATCACAGATGCCCCGTGCTCGGCTCAATGTATGCGTCCGGTGGTGTGTGCGACCAGACAAGAAAAACAAGCGCCCGCCGCTAAATGTTTTCATGACGAGAACAACACTGCTTTCTAGGAACTGAGTTTTCTCATACATGTCGTTTTTATTACAATTATGTTGTAATTGCTCAGTAACTTTATTGTTTTTGAGTAGTGACTGCAGACAGTACAATGTAGAGTTGTTAATGGAAAGCTTCCTAACAGCACCTTGTTTTTCCCTGGAGCAGCACTATGCCAGTCGTGCAGGTCAGAGATCAGTGTGTGAGCTGCTCCTTGACTCTGGTGCCCATGTGAATGCTCAAACCCATGGTGGAGCTACACCGCTTCATCGTGCAGCATACTGCGGGCATTATCACGTGGTTCAGCTTCTGTTGGAGCGGGGTGGGCAACCAGGCTTAGCTGATGACGATGGAGCTACACCTCTTCATAAGGTACCAAACAACTGGCTAGATCCCCAGCTGTGGACGAGCTTCACGTGGTTGCTGTATATTTACAGTGTTTGAGAGCTGTAGCACATGATACTCCCGTTCAGTGACAATTTAGTTCTTCAGAGAATGCAGAACGTACGTTTAGTTTTAGTCAGGATTCTAAGCTCTCTCTTATAAATGAAACCCCTGTTCTTTACATATTTATTTAAGAATATGTGTCTCAAAATAAATTATGAAAGTTGTAAAAATAAATAAATAATAGCTTAAAAAACGTTGTTTTGAAGCACAGTATTCTCCATTTCCTGTTGACTCAAATGTTTATACAAGTTTGTGGTGTTACAGATCGCAGCCAGCTGTGTTTTCAACTAATGCGCTAAAATAACTCCAAACAGAGCTCCGTCGAAAGGAGATGAAAACAGTGGAGGATTTGGAGAGAAATACACTTTTTAAAGAACAATATTTTATTCGAAACTGCACACGTTAACTAGCTTAGCTCAGAATGTTCATGCTTTCAACTAGTTTTCATGCTCTGTTTTTGTTTTGTTTTTTTGTCTAAACATGCAGGCTGCTGAACAGAGGCATTCTGTCGTCTGTCAACTGTTGGTGAATTGCTTCCCTGCCTTGAGAGAAGTAAAAGATAACAGATTACGCACGTCTTTCAATCTGTGTCCGGAGAAGGATGCAGACTGGGAGTTCCTGAAGCCTCCACAATGACTTCAGCTGGGAGCTTTGTGACAGCGGCACTTTTATAAAAAAAGCCTTTATTGAACATGTCGAGAGAACAAGGCGTAGGTGATGACGTTGTTTTGCGGACGTTACACGTTGAATGAGGGGAGAACGGAACTGATGCCCTGGCTGGGTGAAGGCCTCCGGTTCTTCAGTGGAGTCTTTGAGTGTTGGGTCTCATTCTTGCCGCCCGAGAACACGGGCTCGGAACCATGTTGGGAAAACATCAGGCTGACCCCTACTGGTTGGAGTCTAAAGGAACAGGGTTGGGTTTCCCGGGAAGCACTAAATTAGTGCCATTTAACTACATTAGTGTTTCTGTGCATTATTTTGATTGAGCTGTTACAGTAACCGTGAGATTGAAATTGATTGGAATTGGAATCTTTAGTTAAGTTAAGTCAAGACACATGAACACTTTCCAGTGGGGGTTTTTTTTTTTTGTATGACTAAACTTCATTTGATTTGCCTTAATCTTTGTGCTATCTTTGAGAGCATCGTCATGTTTCTACCAATATAACATACGAGTTATTTGACTGTAGACAAGACGCCACACGGCTCAGAAAGCAGAGATGGAGGTGATTTTCCTGGGTAGACGTCTCTGAAGGCCCCAGTGTTTTCAGTCCCAGGAAAGGCCCCTGAAGCTGCTGGCAACTATAGCTACAGAATAAATGTTAACCTTTTACAGTTTTGATATATGGTCTGCTTTTCCGACTGTCTGGTTACTATAGAACTGTGTGTCCTGTGCAGCTGTCAATGGCAGCCTCCGCACCAGCTCTGAAATGGCTTCATTTGAGCACAATGGCAGTAGGCGGTGTCACGTCATCCATTTTTTGTACAGTCTAATGTTCTAACACTGGGTGGCGCAATTTATGTAGCGCAGTAGGTAGCACTGTTGCCTTCCAGTTAGAAGGTTGTCAGTTTGAGGCACATCGGTGACCTTTGTCAGTTTCTCCCAGTGCTTGCGTGGGTTCCTCCTGTTTCCCCCACAATCCCAAAAACATAGGATAATTTAAAATGAATAATCCAAATTCCTCTTAGGTGTGAATGTGTGTGTCGCCCTGCACTGGTGACCTGTCCAGGGTGTACCCTGCCCCTCCCCCAATGTGCGTTGGAGATAGGCACCGGCAGACCCCGTGATCCCAAAAGGGAATAAGTGGGTTGGAAAATGAATGAAATAATTAATAAATGTATGATTCCTCACACTTACTACAGAAGGAGCAATCTTCCCCAATATCTTTCCATTTTGACATAAATTAGTTATATAAGTTATAAGGTATATCTCAGATAAAATATTCAAGTGGATTTCTCTAGTTTTTAGTTGGAGATGCTAAATTTCTCAGGTACCAACAGGGTTTCTGTCCAATTCACTAAAGTTAATCTAAAATTAAGATAAAAATATTTCTTCTTGGAACAACTTCCCTTTTCTCAATAAAAATGTCTAATTTCTTTGTTAGAAAATTTGTTTGTCAAAGATACTTTTACCATTAATTATGAAACTAATCTTTATTATCAATTGTGTCATATGTTAATTTATTTTACATTAATCCTAAGCGGACGACTATGATTACAGAGGAGAATTCTTTCAATTTAATGGGACAATTTGAATGTAACTCACGGTCACTCAAATTCACCAAACCAAATTTGTCCAGTTCTCAAAATGTATTTTCCTTTTCATTATTTAATATTTTGGATTTCTGAGGAAGAAAAGTGTGCACAAAACATAATGATTGTTCATAACATTTTGACAATTTTATTCGTAGTTTTAATGGTGAGAAGTTAAGAGATTTGAGTCCACCGACCTGTCTACAGATATTTTGTGAAATGAAAAACCAGAATGAACCTGCTACACACTTTTTGATCCAATTGAAATCTTGATAAAAAACTGGAGGAAAAAAAGAGTAGAGTGGTACCCGAGATACGAATATAATCTGTTCCAGGGTGATGTTCGGATCTCGAACATTTCGTATCTCGAAGCAAGTTTTACATGTAAAACACGTAATCCGTGCAGCGGCTCTCAGAAACATCAGTAAAAGTAGATGAAAAAAATGGAAAACCAGAGAAAAATCAAGTAACGTTTCTTAAATCCTTAAATCTACACATTGTTAATGTAATAAATGAAAATAAAACAGAATAAAACACAAGCAAAATACGTAATACGTACACAAATGTGAAACCTTACCTTGAGAGTGAGGCAATGTGTCGGAGGAGGTGGAACGGATGAAGAAAACATTACGGCACCACGGATAAAAGTCAACTTTTTTGAGATATTTCACAAATTACTGACACCAACACGGTTTCAAGCACAAGCGCAGACAGATGGAGAGACGCTTCTGAGAACGCGTCACTGGGTTTCTCTAAGTTGTGCACTTTCTACGTTATAAACGTTATTTCTTTTACGACGCCTTGACTCTAACATTTGTTATAGTACATCATTAGTAATCTATAAATAATGTTTCTCTCGATTTCAAGTGTTTTAAAGCGTATCAGACCTAACAAAGGGATAATAGAGCAGAACTTTTTGTGTTTTTGTAAATTGTGAATTTTTTTCGTATTTCCCGCGGCACATTTCATATCTCAAACATTTCGTAACTCGAAGCATTTGTATCTCGAGGTACCACTGTATTAGGAATATGAACAAAGAATAAAAGTAAAAAGTGCCAGGGGATAAAGAAAATAGCACATGAGAAATTTTGAACATATGCACTGAAAAAAAGGTGTCCACAGCTTTTTTATTTGTTAAAGCAGAAATAGTTGATGCATAGAATTCTTTTTTTTTTAAACATAAGACTCACTTTTAACACTTTGCAGATACTTGGCAGGTGGGATTTTTAAATTACAAGTATAATAATCTTTTTCATTGGTGGTTCTTGTTTTGTCGCAACAACGCATTTTCATTTTCGTGCCTCATTTTAATGGGTGACGTCACTGACACTTCGTTATATACAGTCCATGACGACAACGCTCTCAAGCGCACCCTCCAGAACAGTAGATGGCGAAATAAACAAGAGCTGTATTTCGTCCTGGCAGAAGAAGATAGAGTGTCAGGTCCACTTGAAACACACGTGTAGTAGAAAAAGTCGTTATCAAGTGAAAGAGTATTAAAGGGTATTAAAGAGTATTAAAGGGTCGGTGGAGGCTGTGGTTTGGAGTGGTCTCAGAGGGTCTGTCGTCGCTCCTCAGCGGTGAGTGTCAGTGTACCGAGAGCCTTGTGTTTCGAGTGAGTCTCCAAACAACTCCAGAAACAAAGCTTTAGTTGTGTCTAAATATTGTTCTGTATACAGCCGTACTGCTGTTCATTCATCATCCGTTTAGAGATAAAAGTCCCGTCGAGGTTAATTAATCTCTCAAAACACCCTTTGGATTTTTATAAGAATCAACATTTCTATTATCAAGCCATTTTTAAAAAATATTTGCCATTCATTCTCATTGATGGCATCATTTAACGTTTTAAGGAATTATGAACCTAAAAGTGTGAAGTATTTGAAACTTTTTTCCTTTTAGTTTCATACTCCTCGAGGGGGCTGCTTTGGTTTTTATGAAGCGCCGCACTATATCATATCTGCTGCCCAGAAGATAAAACAACAAAAGCATAAAGCAAGCAGTCAAAAAGAGTTTAGAGGATTAAATCCAGTCAGAGCTGCTTGCCCGATCCTAGGCCAGCTTAAAAAGATGGTTTTTTTTTTGGGTGGCTACATCCATCACACCCAAGTGTACAAGCATAACTGTGCTCAAGGGTGTGTGCTCCTTTAAAACTGCAGAAGGAGTGGAACATGAATATTCATGAGGTGGGTGTGGTTATTATGCTAGAGAATGAAACAATTCTCTCAAACAAAAATACGGAAGCTTAACAGCAGACGGGCGGGGCCATCATGGTTGCAGAGCTCTGCCTTGTGTATGACACACACACACACACACACCCTTCACATGTGCAACTTCTTTTGTAATTATAAACAAGAACTTGAGAACGTCTTATCTGAGTTTGATCTGTTCATAATCGCATAAATGATCTTTCACACGATGTGAGAGACATCCGCTCTGTTCTGTGCAGCTGTCAATCACATGATCCCATCTAGTTTTAAAGTGGTGGGGGGGGTCTATCATATAAATAAATATCATTTCAAATAAATGTAAAACACATAAGCTTTGTTCACTGTATTGATCACCATTTAAACTGTTTGTGTAAATAACAGAATTTCAGAGGAACGTTTTTAACGTTTTCTATTGGCTGTTAATTCTTCTGCAGCCAGCGCCATGGGGGCCCTCCCTTCTGAGATGCTCAGAATGAAACAGGAAATATTGGAGCATCTAGCTCTGAAGCGTTGCCGTCACTTGTGTTTATGATGCTTCCATTTAGGTTCTGTACAATCATATTTTTAGTTGAAGTTGACAACGAACCATTGCCACAA
Source organism: Danionella cerebrum (assembly GCA_007224835.1). Lineage (NCBI taxonomy): Eukaryota > Metazoa > Chordata > Actinopteri > Cypriniformes > Danionidae > Danionella > Danionella cerebrum. The sequence goes on along the minus strand of SRMA01027274.1, from coordinate 240,220 downwards.
ACATCAAAGGGCTACCATAAAAGTACGTATCTCTAGTATATTATTTTTTTTAATTCTTAGTGTAATAAATCAAATCATTTTTGTTGAGAACATTTTTTTCCCTGGATTGACGTATCTTCAGCCCTTTTCTCATGTAAGGCCAGCGTAAATAAAATATTGATGAAAATGTTGGCTTGTGATTGGAGTTGCAAATGTTTGCCTTTAAGAGTTTAATCCATAGACTGTAAATGTCGTGGACGACGTGACACCACCGACTGCCACTGGGCCCGAAATAAGCCATTTCCAAGCTGGTGAGGAGAATGTCATTGACTGCTGCACATGCGGACACTCGACTGTTAGAACCGTTGTGGTTTCATAGCTCACACACACAAATGATCTTCTCACGACGTGATGACAGCGGTCTGTCAGCTCTGTTCTGTGTAGCTGTCAATCACATGGCCCCGCCTAGTTTTTTGTTCACAGTATAGATAACTTTCGAAATTCATTAGAAAAAACGTTTCTGTAAATCCCGTACTTTCTGAGGAAATGTTTTTTAAAGCTTTTTCCCATAGACTGAGTGTCAAATCATTCTGCAGCAAATGTTACAGCATTTCATTAGCATCAAATCCGGTCCTCTCTTCCATGAGCACGAGAAAGAAGGTCAAACCCAACAAACGTCTTGTCTCCTTCACAATTGCAGTTAAGTGATTTGAGTCACAAATAAAAGTTTACCATGGTCATGCCTAGGGGTGGGCGATATCTCGATATTTAAAATATATCGAGATATTTTTTTAAAACTCGATATGAATTCTGGCATATTGTACATATCGATATAATGTCTATATTTAATTTTCGCCAATTTGCTTGTTTGCCTTCTCTGTGCTGCGCTCGTCCGGCGCCTCCTTGCTTTTGTTCCCCCTCCCCTTGCCTGTCGTCTCAATCAACATGGCGGCGCCCGCAACCAGCCCGGAGGCTACAGAACTTGTTGCAAAAAAAGAACAGCTGGTTCCATTATATGGAAATACTTTGGTTTTAAGTCGTCAGACGAACAACAGACAGATGTCTACTGCCGTGAATGCCGTGAAAGTTGCTGCCAACCAAAGCGCAACTAATCTCCACAATTCTATAACGCGGAGTGTAGAATATGAAAGACAGAGCGGAGAGGTGGTGTAGCATCACAGAGTTCATGGCATTTCACATAGCGGTGGACATGGCACCCATATCCGTCGTTGAACAACGTGGCTTTAAACGTATGCTAAAAACACTTGATCCCAGTTAGATACAGTTTACCCAGTCGCCATTACTTTTCGAGACAGGAACTCCCGCGACTGTACACTACAGAGAGAGCACGGCTTGCTGCTGAATTGGAAAAGGTTACTTACAACAGAGGTCCTGCAAAGATGAGCTTGAGTTGAGTTGTTTTATTTTTGAATGAAAAGAAGGCAATGTGTATTATTTTACAGTTAAATTATTATTTATGTTATCAGGGATTTTGTTTATATCCTAAATGTTACAGGAGCACTTTGTTCCTATTCACTGCCTGTTTTTTAGTTGTTTTATTTTTGGATGAAAAGGCAATATGTATTTCTTTATTGTTTTATAATATGTAAACAAGGATTTCTGAAAGAAAATTTGCAGAAGCACCTCTGAGCTTCAATAAAAAACGACTTTGACATTTGTATTATTATTTTTTTTTTGCAGTAGGGTTTTTTTTGGGGGGTGGGGGGGGTGGTGGTTATAAATCCTGTAAAGATATCGAGATATATATCGTATATCGAGATATAGCAAAAATTTATAGAGATATATTTTTGGCTTCATATCGCCCAGCCCTAGTCATGTTCAAGTTCAAGTTCAAGTTTGATTATTTATATAGCGCTTTTCACAACAGACATTGTCTCAAAGCAGCTTTACAGTAAACCAACAAGTTTAAACTCAACAAAGAGAAAAGAAATTAATTACTAAGTGGTGCCAACAAAACGAAGAAGGCATGGGCCCTAAACATAGGCAGATTAGCATTTATGATGTGCTAGCATTGTCCGCTGTTTAACTGGGGCTGCATTGCTTCTCAGACTGAAGATGGATGGCTCAGGTGAGCGCACCACCCCTGCGAAGGTGCCTGCACTTGTTGGGGCACAGGGGCTGCCCGTGGGGCGCCGACTACCTGCTTCAGTAACTCCAGGACGCTTGCCCACCATGCGCTCCAGGGACCTCACTCTTGGTGGAGTTAAGAAGGTAAGACGCTTTTCATACTGTGAGGCATTCTGTGATATCTGGCTGGTATCATCCAGCCCACCCCAACTCTAGCTAACGGGCCAGTGGCTACTGCATCAGCACTGAAAGATTTTTTCTTTTCTTCTCTCTCCGGCAGAAAACCTTCACCCCAAATATCATTGGTCGGAAATCAAAGGAGGAGTAAGTGACTGGATGCGTGTTCTTCTGTGCATCCAGGGTTTCTGTGGGCTCTTTAAAGAGAAGATGTTTTATCAAGGACTTTAAAAGTATTGGAAACTCTTTTGTTGAGTTGTAATATCTTCTTCCCCTACTCTGATCTACTCTCCTGAGACTACAGCGGTTTAACCTGGAGTTTTTGATGCAAGCAAACGAATCTGTAACAGATGCAGCGACAGGATTCCGAACAGATCTCTGCTGAACCACTGGAGCCTCACGGAAGAAATCGGTGTGTTTCAGGAGAGCAAACTACCCGCAGAAACCCTGAGATCCCAGTTATTGATGATCATTGTGGCTCCCAGTAAATGCACTTGACGTTGACCCCAGCGCTGTGCACAGATTGAAGGGCGACGATGACAAGCGGCGAGATAAGCTGGAAGTTCAACGAGGACGGCAGCGAGGAGGGCGTGGCAGGGGACGAGGGGGCTATCCAGAGCTCATCCAGTCCCACTCCATCTTTGAGCAGGGTCCGGCAGAGATGATGGCCAAGAGAAGAGGTGATTGACTCTCTTTTAACACGATGCAGTAGATTCATGTTTATACCGAGGAAGCATCTGGTTCATCGTTTGAGTTCACCACTGAATCTGCACGTCATAACCCAGGCAATGAGTGTAAGTAATGTTGCCATGGTAACGATAATGTTTTGACAGTACGTTGTAGGATTGGGGCAATGGACGATCCCCCGCTTGCAACAGCACACACTGTATTTCTGTTTGTGCAGGAGATGTCTGCATAATGCTGCAGGGTTTGCGACTCGTAGTTCAGCATTTATGGGAAATGTAGTGCGGGATGACCACGAGTCGCATATAAGTTGTAAAGAGATTTCAGAGTTGTCTGTGTGGCACTCAGGCTGGAAAGGGACAAGAATTGTGTTGAAGAGTTCTGTGTGAGTCTCATCCCTCCACAAGCTTCACGCAGTTCATTGTTCTGCGGTGTGTGTGTGTATGCTCTCTGTCACGTTGGATGTATTGACGGCTCCAAGTTGTTGACTGTGAAGATGTGGTTGATTCTCTGCGAGCTTGTTTTGGTTATCGGCATGACTCTGAAGCGCTTTGGAAGAATCTCCTCGGCTGTGTTCCTTCAGGCAGTCGTTCCTTGAGGTTACTGTTTCTGATGAACTGAAGTCTTTTGAGCTTTGGGCTAAGAATCGATGTGTTTTGATCAGGGGTGTATGATGATGCCAAAGAGAGTGCGAACAGCGGCCCTTCACCCATCATCAACATCAAGAAGGAGAAGGAGACCGAAGAGGAGACGAAGGAGATCTTGCGCAAACTGGAGCGGGAAAACGTAGGTCCTCTTTAACACTTGCCTAGCTGATTAGACCGTTATGCTTAGATGAGTTTCTCCTCCACGAAGCTTTGATAATTAAGAGAGCTGGTTGTCTTACTGTTAGCTTCAGTAGCAAGGGAATCAGAGCGCCACAGCAGCTAGACTGGTCACTTTTTTCTGAGATTAGAGCTTGTAAACATCTGTCTCCTTTTACTTTATTTACGGCCGATGTTGCAGCACTTGTCATTGTTTCAAACAGGTCACGAAACACTCGGAATATTCAGAAATATGTGAACAAAAATGAGATTTTTCTATAGTTTTCTTGCAATTCTAAAAGTACATTTTTAAATGCTTTCCTTGACTGTAATGACATTTATTTCTAAATGTGACGTTTTGTTTTTGCCGTATGTCTAGAGGTTCCGTTTCTGTGCTGTAATCAGGAACGTGTGACTGTCAGAAATCTGATTCTTTTAGCAGAAACATCTAATGATCACAATAGCTGATGACTGTTTTGGGAAAGGGGTGTCACTGCACACTAATCATTTGATTCCGAATCATTTGAAACCTAGTGAACTGATCGTCTACCAATAAAGGTCACAAATATCTGCTGTATCTCTGGGAAAACAATTAATAATCGTAATTAATTATTTAGAAGATGTTATTTAGATATATTTAGTGGTTAAATTCTCTTGGAAAACAATAGCACAAACTGATCTTTTTTTGTGGCGGCAGCTTTATTTGCAAAGTGGGTCATTAAACACAAAGTCAAATACAGATCCATGTGGGTTGAGTGTAATTATATGATGGTGAAGACGATGCTGAGAGAGACGAGGTTCTTCTGGGCATTCTAAGCTTCCGGCAGTCGCAGTCAATCGCCTTTCCTGAGCTCGGCGCGGTCTTCAAAATGATTCTGTGTATCCCAGCCACAGGCGCATCAAGCGAACGACAAATTCTGGAGTCCAGGAGAAATAGATTAACCCCAGTACAGTGGTTGGCATTCTTTTTTTGCACAGCGAACATAAAAACAATACTGTGTGATAAATTATAAAAATATTTAGCTTAGATTATGAACACTGCTTTGTAAATGTTTAAAACGTTATCTCGATATCTGGTTATGATCTGGGTTTAATCATAATCATGTTGTTGTGAGTTTCCAAGTTTTGCTTTCAGTCTGAAATAAATGTTGTTTTCATTAGAATTACAATGTTTATTTATTAGTCACGTATTGTAAAAAAATAATACTTTAATAAATAATTTAATAAAAGCGGTGCCCGCGGGTAGCAAAAATACCTGAGCCGCGCTTCACTAGCACACACTCACTCACTCACTCACTCACACGCAGAGTTCCAAGCATGACGTTAATGCGTGACCAATCCACAGAACCGTCCGTCAGGAAGGAATTGAACGTGTGCATTTTAACGCCACACCAGGACCGCTCACTCCTCTCCAGAAGTGTCTGCTGGCGAAGTTGAGTAACTTAAAAACGTGAAACTCTTTTTAGAAAAGAAAGCCTGCTGCATCGTGATGATGTTGTTTGGGCATCTGAGGGCATGAGAAAAAAGAGCTGCACAAGGTCTTGGCCTGAAGAAAGAGGTCACTTTTTCCCAAAACGTTCTGAGTTTTACCTAATCAGTATAAAGTGAGAGAACCTCCCTTCACACGCACGCAGACACACGATGAGTCATTGTGTACTTCCTGAGTGGTTTTATTGGAGGTGGAGGGTCATGTGACATCGCAGAAACCTCAACCTAGGCTTTCGCTCTCATTAGGATTTTTGTGTTCGTGAGTGCAGTCTCTGAAGATTGGAAGCCGCTGTAGGGGTTTCAGGGATCAAGGTTTGGAGGCGTAGAGATGGCGTTCTTGAGATTTCTCTGGTCGGTTCTTGGTTTCTGGACGTGTCGGTGTCTCTTCTGTTCATTTTGTTCTTTGAGCTGAAACCGTTTCTGAATGTTCTTTGCTGTGCAGAATAGAGTTGTGATGATGAAATATTAAATCCCTGTGCATATCAGTTCCTAGATGACCCCCATCTGAGGGGTCAGAGGGGCAGCTGTCCGGTGCAGTTGCCCCTGGCCGTGTCCGGATGGGTCTTCAAGGAGGAGTTCAGTGACTGTAAAGCAGAGCCTGAAGCAGTCAGCTCCGATGCTTCGGGACTCAAAGGTACCGTAATTCTTTATTTTCATGATTAACTTTCATGATGCTGATGTCTATTTTTATGTGTGGGAAACGATCCTGCATGACTTTAGCAAGCTGAACATTTATCATTAGGTGTAAACTTTGATGTTGTTTGCTTACTCAAAGAAAGAAAGGAAAGTGAAGATTTGTTGTTATTAATGAAGTTAAAAACTAAGCTGTAGACAATATGTAGAAGGCAAACCTATTATCCTCCTCCAAATACCATCTGGGGACTAATTGTTTTTGGTAGATCTTGGTGAAATGTAAATGTAATATTAATTAACATCGTTGAGTGTGTATTCGACACGTCTGCACGGCCGTCGTTGAAAAGTGTAATGTGGGAGCCCTCAGGTGGATTCCCATAGATATCGACATTGGTCTCCGTTCAGGTCAGAGAGGCTGCTGGAACTTAATCGATTCTCTTCCTCACAGTCAAGCAGGAGCCGATGGATAATCCTGAGCCTGAGAAGGCGGAGCCAATGTTTAAACCACCTCCTTTGCCCCAACCTGATTTGCTGCCTGATTTGCTGAGTGTGTGGGATCACTGTAAGGAAGAGGAGCTGCTCTTCATGCAGCTCCCCGATTCACTGCCGGGACAGCCCCCCACTACTGATGCTCGCCCCACAAAAACAGAGGTGCAGTCCAGCGATGGCCAGAGTGTGATTCAGAAGACTGAGACTCAGGTAAGCTCTGTGACGTCACCCGTAGTTTGCTGAGCAAGGGTTTGAAGCCTCAAACTGGGCATGACCAGTTTAGAATGGAGCAAGCCACTTCACCCGCATTGCCGTGCATGGAAGTGAGTGACTGGTGGTGGGCAGGAGGCCGTAGGCGCTGGGTAAAAATATAGATTCTCAGATTTTAATCGGTCTTCAGGTTAACGCAACAATTCGGGTGAGAACATGATTGAACTCTGATCCGAACAAAACACACATGAAGATGCTTTTTGAACAAATACAGCCGCCGTACTCTCTTGTACTGGGAATTATGGGTTGACCTTTGTCCGTTTACATTTATCATGGCAGCGCTGCAGTATTATTTGTATCAGAAGCCAAGTCTGTCCAGTTTTCAGTTTCCAATGAGTGTCTTGTATGATGTCACACGGCTGAGTTTTCACAAAACGAAATGCTCTCTCCTCTTAGTTCCACTCATGGAAGTGTGTGTTTCAGGAGGAGTCGCCGGAGGAGAACTGCTGCTGTCTGAAGGATCTGCAGGAGGGTTTGGTTGGGAAGATGCTGGTCAGGAGTTCAGGGAGAGTTCAGCTGGTGCTGGGAAACGTCACCCTGGACGTGGCTCTGGGGACTTCCTGTGCTTTCTTGCAGGTGGGTCACTGTAGCAGTGTTTTCTTACAGTAACCCCTCGCTATATTGGAGTTCACTCAGCGAGACTCAGTGCATTCTGGTTATCGAGGCAAGCATATGTACTTTATACGGGTGGCAGGATCTTGGTGCTTGTGGAAGAAGTGCCAGCATGATGCTCCCAGATGCCAAACCGTCCCATGACATTTGAGTCGGGGCAGGGGGCGAGAGCACAGAATCCCAGCCCTCTTAAGAATGATCTCGAGACAGGGATTAGAAGCACACCGGACGGGACAGAGCAGAACAAGATGAGGCTGATGATTACCGAACTACATTCCACCGTACGCGTAGATTCCGTCCACAGATCAGAGTCATTTAAAAAAACTACAGCTGGATTTAAACTCTCCGTGAAGCAGTTTGCCTTTCTATGTTCATAACCGACCCGAACGCTGCTTCTTCGTTTATTTTCAGATTTATTTTTGCTTACATTTTCTAAAGACTTGGCTCCATTCCTCAGAGCACTACACCATAATGCTTGTACATAAAGCTTGAAATGTAATCAAAATGAATTGTGCAGGAGCTGGTTTCGGTGGACACCGAGGGGCGTAGGGGAGACCTGTCTGTGCTGGGACATGTGAAACACAAGCTGGTTTGCTCTCCAGATTTCCAGGCACTTCTGGAGAACCGTGCCTGAGGGAATATGTAAATACTGAATGTCTGGACTTTAAATCTTAATATAATCTCAGTTTGAGCTTGAAATGTTATGTTAATTAAACGCTGCTGAAAAACTGTGTTTGTCCTCTTCATGTTTCTATTCTCCTCTAAACTTCATTCTCCTCCACTTTACTCCTTATGTCTTCTTTTCTTTCTTCCTCCCCCCTTTCTCTGGCCTCTTTCTCCTGGTTTTACTAATATACCGGTAGTTTTTCTTTTCGTAGAGTTTTTATAGAGCTGAAGGAGGCAAATGAATTTCTGGAGGTCTGAAGAGAACAATAAAGTTTAAAGTGCATGTTGAGCCTGTTTATTGGCTTGACGCACAAATGTGTTACGTTAATAACTGTGGTGAAGAGGCCATTTCTTGGACTGGAAAACACTCAGGGCTGAGGCCAGATACTAATAAGCAACTAGAAAATGTTGCTATGCCTTGAAGAATCACAGCCTCGAGGCACTTTTACCTTATCTCAGTATATTTGGCACAACCACTGATATCACGACATGGTTACATTTTTCCTTTTTGCTCACCAAATACAACAAGACTTTTTTTAGTCGAGTCTTATTTCATTAAGCTTGTGTTCAAGTGTGTTACATGGAGGTAGTTCACATCTGGGTCACCACTCATTTATCAAAAATGAAGTTCAATCAATCATTTGGGAAACATGGTCCTCTGTTGTGGCTTTTCTTTGCCGAAAACTGTCCACCGCTTCTCTCTCAATCCAGGCAGCATGGCAAAAACACTTCAGATCAGACACTCACACAATTGGTTTCTCCGGTTGGCTTTTGTGTCATTTCTTTAGTGGCTCATTAATCTACAGTTCTACCTAATTCAGCTCCAGAAGAATTCATAAATAATTAAGGGCTAAGGAAATAATGTTTGGGACTAAAGCCCAGGTGGTGAAGGTTCAAGTTCAAGTTTGTTTAATTTATATAGCGCTATTCACAACAGACATTGTCTCAAAGCAGCTTTACAGTAAACCAACAAGTTTAAACTCAACAAAGTGGAAAAATTAATTACTAAGTGGTGTATATGTCCCTGATGAGCAAGCCTGGGGCGACTGTGGCAAGGAAAAACTCCCTTTTTGGAAGAAACCTTGAGAGGAACCGGACTCAAAAGGGAAACCCATCCTCATTTGGGCGACAACAGCAGTGTGAGTTATATAAACTATGGTATAAACAGATGATATAATAATAGAAACATAAACAGATAATATAGTATAAACAGATGATATAATAATATAAACATAAACAGATAATATAGTATAAACAGATGATATAATAATAGAAACATAAACAGATAATATAGTATAAACAGATGATATAATAATATAAACATAAACAGATAATATAGTATAAACAGATGATATAATAATATAAACATAAACAGATAATATAGTATAAACAGATGATATAATAATATAAACATAAACAGATAATACAGTATAAACAGATGATATAATAATATAAACATAAACAGATAATACAGTATAAACAGATGATATAATAATATAAACATAAACAGATAATATAGTATAAACAGATGATATAATAATATAAACATAAACAGATAATATAGTATAAACAGATGATTTAATAATATAAACATAAACAGATAATATAGTATAAACAGATGATATAATATAAACATAAACAGATAATATAGTATAAACAGATGATAAAATAATATAAACATAAACAGATAATATAGTATAAACAGATGATATAATAATATAAACATAAACAGATAATATAGTATAAACAGATGATATAATAATATAAACATAAACAGATAATATAGTACAAACAGATGATATAATAATATAAACATAAACAGATAATGTAGTATAAACAGATGATATAATAATATAAACATAAACAGATGATGACTGTGTTTGGTGAAGGTCCAGGGGTGCCGGAACATCTCCAGGTGAATCTGGTTGTTAGGTTGAGGGCAGGTGCGTTCGCATCTGATTCTGTTTTAAATAGAGCTAACATCTCGAAACATCGGAAAGCTTTGCCCTCGATCAAGGCCACCAACTATGAAGACGTAAACTCACAAATATGCCAGGGCAGCTAATACGGGAAGTGTTCTCACCCTGAATTAACGTCACACCCCCAGCCACTTCACTTACTCCTCGATCATTTGTATTTATCTACACAACACAGTAATTGACATTTTACATTAAAATATTTTTCTATTTTTACAAGGATCCATATTTGTGTTAATGCTAACGTTAGCAATCTCAGTGACTTCAGTTGCTGTGGAATGTTTTTACGGCATTTTGTTCATTCAAACACGTTTCTCAAAACAACTTAAATATATTTATTTTTTATATAATATGCGGGGGCGGCACGATGGCCTTCCAGTCAGAATGTTGTCGGTTCGAGGCTCGCCGGTGACCTTCCTGGAAGGAGTTTGCATGTTCTCTCCGTGCTTGCATGGGTTTTCTCCGGTTTTTCCATACAATCTCAAAAACATGTTCGTTGAGGTTGAGGTCAGGTTAGTTGAAGAAATTCCCCTTAGGTGTGAATAGACTGGCGCCTCTCACACAATGCACTGGCAGACCCCCGTGACCCCAAACAGGAATAAACAGATTAGAAAAATGAATGAATAAAATACTGTTATGGGCTAGCTAGCATTAGCTATAACGGGTTTCATTTCTTTGTCTGCCTGGGGATAATGGTCACGTCTTTTTTTTCTCATTCGGCTGAACATTAGACTAAAAACGGCTCTATATGAGCAGTTTATCAGGTCACGCATCATTTTTCTCTGTCGACGAAGGTTTTTTTAGCGCACAACTATAGATATTTGTGGTGCAGAAATGATCTCAGGCTTTTTGGGTCAGTATCACGTGTTTCAGTTTTCAGTAAATGATTCTATTTTCAAGACAAATGGAATTTGAGAGAAACACTAGGGGGCGTTGTGAAAACAAGACTCTACAGACCTTGCTAGTGTGTTCGTACCTAAGCGCTAAGCGAGTACCAGATTGCTGCTAAGCATGCCCTAAAAGACACTAAAGAACTGCATAATGAATTTCGCTTGGCTAACCCCCCCCCCCCCAGTACAGTGCCCCCACCCCCTGCCACTTTCCAACTTTTACTGCGGCCATTAGCGCCTCAAGAGCAGTCGTCTGCTTTCAGGAGATGTAAAAGAGTCCTGACTTCCCCCAGTTTCACGCCCCTTAAAACTCTTTCATGGCCAGCAAGGGCCCTTTCAACTGCCTTTGTTCTCCGAGAGACTCACCTAAGTGCCCAAGAAGGCAGATTGAGATGAAGTGTGTGTAAGCAGACAGAGAGGGGTGGGCTTCCAATTAAAACCAACAAAAGCAGAGAAAGGTGAAAGAAAAACACAACAGATAAAGTGAAAGTTACATCCTTCTAGTTTCAATGATAACGTCCACCGTTAATAAAGCATTCGTTCTTTCCCAAATACTGGATTTATTTTTTTTCCAGGAGCTCGTCTTGTGATTAGCTGCCCCCGTGTGACATTGCTGGGTGTATTTTCTCTTAATTGTAAGTTGCTTTTAAAGTAATTATTGTGCTGATTGAAATGTGAGATTTCAGGAAAATCATTACCTGTAACAATGCCACATTATCATCAATCCCATTCTCTTCATTTGTGTCAGACCTTCTGTGCCTCGTCGACGCCGTCTCTTAATCTGAGCGTCGTGAGTTTAAGCCTCACACAGGGCAATGCGAATGTTTTTTTCTGCGATGGACTGGCGACCTGTCCAGGGTGTACCCCCGCCTCTCGCCCGATCTGCACCAGCCAACCCCCTTGACCCCGAAAGGGAATAAGCAGGTTGGAAAATGAAAGGAGAGTAAGGGCAATAAAAGGGGATCTTATCCTTGAATGGGAATCCTGAGCCAAGCAGTGACTGCATGGGAAGGGTGGAATGCCGCATTGTCCCATGTAATGGCTAGTGATCTCCCACCCATTTCAACCGCTGCCACCAGTCTTCTAAAAACTGGAGAAGGTGGTCAGTGGTGTTGGGGCCAATCTGAAATTTATGTTGGGAGTTGCAGTACACATGGTGATGTTGTCTCCTCTCTGGACCGGCACACTCCTTTGACTATTATTTTTCTCCCACTATGATGCCTTTTCACAGAGTAGAAGCCAGCCTCGTCAACGTAGATCATTTCATATGGGACTTGATTGGCCTCCAACTCCATGACTCTGAAAGTAATGTCCCAGTGCATGTACCGCTGTGCTGTATATACTCCAGCTTTAAGGAGTGGGTCACACTGTGAATTTACAGTACAGTACATAAAATTTCCTGTCAGACGGAACTTTTATATTTGTTTCATTTGGACTTTGTGTTTAGCTAAAAATGGATGTTAAGCTGATTGCTGCAATGTTTCGTAAGACAAGGTTGTCCTCCACAACTCTGCACTGAATGCCCTTCAGTTTCTTATTTCTTCATGATGACAGTAGCACGTTCCTGTTCCTCATTCTAAAGCTCTAAGGTATCCTTAGAGAGATTCAATGTTCTGGTTTTTTTTTCCATATGATCATGGGATTGGAAAAACCTCAACAGTGTGGTTCTAGTCGAAGCGAATTAGCGAAACTGTAATAAACTCTTTCTCTGTGTAAAAAATACAGGGAATATTCATTCCTTCATCTTCTCACCTGCTTTTTCCATTTCAGGGTCCCGGACCGATAACTTTCTAGCTGTAAGGCTATAGCGCCCCCTACAGGGTAGGGGTGTAACGGTTTACGGTTCGTATTGAACCGTTTCGGTACGGCCTGTTCGGTTCGGTACACTTGCGTACCGTTTTGGTATTTTTATTAAATTATATAAATCTATTATTAGCGCGATATTAAGCGCAGCGGAACAATGTTCCAAGGCGAGTTTCCGCACGGACGCTATTGAGTGACGAGCACGAGCGCGAGTAAGAAAATGGAATCATATCAAAAGCGAAAGAGAAGCCAGAGCTTGAAGACCCTCCCACCTCACTACGGTCTCCTGTTTGGGAACACTTTGACTTCTCTGTTAAAATACATAACGGGGATAGACGAGTGGATAAATGTAAAGTTGTATGTCGACATTGTTCCACGGAGATCGGGCAGGCAACACATCTAACATTTTCTACTGCTGGAGATATTGCCACTGCAACCAGATCTGTGCTCTCTTCAGAAAATGTGGATGGGTAATCTATCCTATCTATCCTAACTAGTTGCAGTATTAAATTTTTTATTAAAAAAAAATGAGTTTTTCTTTATAAAGAGTGCAATTCATTTAAAATATCACCCAAATGTGTCACTTTTATTTATTTTATGCAAGAATTCTATTGTGTATTGGCAGCTTTTCAAAATAAAGATTATGTAAGTTCTTAATGTTTTGTACCGAACCGAATATGATTTTAGCGTACCGTTACACCCCTACTACAGGGAATATATTTGTTTGAATTCACAATGAATGTTCACTTTGACTTGAACCGATTTAAGTAATGTTTGGAACACAATGGCCCTGTGATGGACTGGCAACCTGTCCAGGGTGTACCCCCGCCTCTCGCCCAGTGTGCGCTGGAGATTGCCCCATGACCGTAAAAAAGGAATAAACGAGTTGGAAAATGAATGAATGGAACACAATGTTATCTGTTCCGACACACATGCTGTTAAATTACAGTTTTGGTTTTAAATTGGTGTTAACGTTGTGCATTTTGTTTTAAAGCAACAAGAAATGTGTTAATTGTATAGTGTACAAAAGCAGATGTTGTGCAAACTGTGTTAAGAGTTTAGGAAACTTGTTAAATGCTTTGAAAAAAACTGACAGCCATCGTAAGAAACAGTAATGCTCTTTTGAATAGATCCCACGAACATATAAAAAAATAGCTGTTTGATTGAAAAACCGCGGTTCCCTTACTGAGATAAGGTTTTGTGCTCCATGCTTATTGCTTTATGTCATTTAAACCTATATTACATCACAGAACCAGACCGGTTACCTTAGCAACAGCACATTCTCAACTGCTCTGAAATCATATTATTTCATTTGGTTCTAAAAGAAATGTAGTTTCAAGCTTTTGATTCACGATCATTGAAATAAGCGTCAACTTCATAAGAGTTTCAACTCGTTTATTCCTGGTTTGGGGCCACGGGGGTCTGCCGGTGCCTATCTCCAGCGCACATAGGGCAAGGGGTGGAGGTACACCCTGCAGGGGTCACCCGTCCATTGCAGGGCACTGTTCTGGGAAGGTCACCGGTGAGCCTCAAACTGACAACCTCCTAACTGACAGAGGCCACAGTGCTACCCACTGCACCGCCACATCTCAAAATTAATGTCTTGGAATTTACAGAAATTTGTTACACAGTTAACAAAACTCGATACTTTTTTGTTTTGAAGTTTACTTTCATGTGGTTCATGATTGCTCAATTTAACCCCCAAAATACTAGGCGGCGCCATGTGATAGACAGCTATGGTTAGCTACTGTCATCACAACTTCGAGGTGTGTAACTCGAGGCTCGTTGTACGGTGAGTTTGTGGGCACTTCTCAATGGCAGTGCCCAGGAGAGCTCGGCAGTGTGATAGAAAACTGTAAGCATTGCAAATTATATTAATATTAACGATGATACTAAATCATATCAGCCAGTTTCTCTTAAAAATATGATGTGCTTCCTGTGGGATTCCTTCGTGATGTTCTGGTCTGTCTTGGACCAATGTAACAGAACTGACAGGAGACAGAAAGAGACGTTCAGACGCCCCTCGGGGGGATGAGGTGACTGACATGCTTTTCTGTTTATCCTAATGCAACTGTTTTCCTTTGTGTTCATGACAATCCCGTCTTTTATATTAAAAGGGTAATGTAACATTTCGCTAACAGCAGTAGTCTCATGTTAGCCCACAGGCAGTAGGTGGTGTCACAAGGTCCATATTTTTACGTTTACCATTTTTGCTTCAAACACAACAAGTTTGAAGACTACGAGCCTGGACTTTTACAGACGTTGAAATCACAATCAGATCGGACAAATAACGAACGTCTCTGTGTCACATGAAGATCAAAAAATATAATGTTTTTAAAGAAATATATTCAGAAGGTTCTCGCCTGCAGCTTGTATTTCTGCTCTCCAAGACTGCTTTAAATGCACTTAGCTTGGAGGAGTACGGGTCATCAGTCACCAGCTACATCTGCAAATGCATTGATGATATCACAGTCATCTTGGAGAAGATCAACTTACGACCAACCAAAAACCACGGATAACTCAGCTTTCAGATCTAATGACAAGGCGACCCTGAGATCAGCAAGGGTGACACTGTGACGTGGCATCAGAGATGCAAAGCGTGCACACGCCCAATTAATGTACCAACACTTCACGGAGCATGTAGCAGGGCCTCCAAATCCTCACACCACTGCAAAACAAAGACTTGTACATATGAATACTGTTCAGAGACTGCAGTTCATCATTCCTCAGCAGCTGCTAGGCTTCAACACCTCCCTCTGTAAGTTTTGGAGCTGCTCTGTCTCAGACAGCAGGCCCTACAGCAGATAGTGAGGATCAGGGTTGCCCTCTTGAGAAAACCATGTTGCTGTGTTCACCTCTTTCTTACTGGATTGACACATTTCCTCCATTTTTCAAAACAGATGTCATTCAAGCAGTCCGTACTCCAGGCCAGGTCTGTGGTCTTTTCTTTGCCAGCATGGATGGAGATGCTCTAAGGCTGATGAGGATGAGAGGTAAAGGGGTCGAGGACAGGGTTCCGGTGCAATGACTGCTTCTACCCAGAAAGTAGGCGCAGAGAAATGTGACAGAGTGAATATGATTATTTATTTTATTCCAATAAAACTTCTGGGTTTTTCTTTTCGTTTAAACCAGAGAATAATGATTGTTAGTTAGTCAGTTATTTTAATTGTTCATTTCAATTAAGTAGCATTACGTCATCGCTGTGGAGCTGTGCTATTGGTTGGTTCTGTTGAGTTCAGACTTTCCCAGACTGCTGACGAGAAAGGTCAGTCTCGACATAGCTCTGTGTTTATGTGTGTGTGTAAATAAGTGCTAAAATTAGTAAAAGTAATGTTTTGTGTTTGTAAAAGTACTTGAATAAATAAATTGATGTTATTACTGCGTTAGTGATTTAATGTTAGCGATCGGAGATTGTTCACTCCCATGAGGTTAGCATTTATGCTATTTCCCATGTGCTTCACATGTGCACGGGCTAAATCGCTCTATAAGAGAATGATGTTATTTTTCTGGACCATTAATATGTTCAAGGGAGAATAAGATTATTATTGTGTGAGATGTTTTTGTGGACAGGTATTAATGTTTTGACTTGTTCTTCAGCCGAGTGAGGAGTGCTTTTGCTGAAGCTGTAATAAAGAGACCTGTCTTTAATAAATTCCAGTCTCCACTAGCTATCTGTGTGGTGTGATGGTGTTGGCGTTGCATCTGTGGTGAAAAGCAGACACGCTACAGATTGGCATTTATTTAAATGGAAAATGCCACTGACAATAGCCTACAATGGACCACTGATTCACACTGGGTTGTGTATTTTATTGTCGATTGTGTAATTATTGATTGAAAGAGTTTATATATTGGCAATTTGTTTTGGTTGAAGGCATATCTGAAATGTTTTGGCATGGTTAGAGTCCCACCATTTAGGCCTGTGTGTTACCTAAATGTGGAGTTAGCAGAAAATGTTTTTTTTTGTCTGCAATAAAAAGGAAAGTGGCATTAAATGCGAGGATCCAGTTGAGTTTTCAGAAACCATCATCCCAGTTTATAGCAGACCCCAAAGATGAGCACTTAGGATTTCACACAGTACTTCTAAGTGCTCCCATTAAGTGCTGGAGCACAGCAGATGGTTTGGTCTGCTTCACTTCCCCTCGACTCGACTGCCGTTCGGGCTTATTAATGCGTCTGTGTGTAATGCAGAAAACCTGATGGGGTTTGGCTGACTCCGGGCAGTGGACGAGCAGCGTGAGCCACCAACGAGCCTTGTGACCACACAAACAACCCACAGCCCTTATCTCACTGCTCAACTGTCACTGGACTGGATCAAGTCTCACAAGTAGAAACGTAACTTAAGTGTGCCCCAAGGAATCAGATCAACTTGTGAGTTCCATGTTAACAATGTCTCGTGACGTGATTTCAGCTGCAGAACTACAAGAAGTACTGCACCTTTAATGGCTTCGTAGGATCATTTACAGAAGCTCTAAAGCCCATGGTGTCTTTAAAGATATTTACTGTTCATTCCGACATACAACAGGTTTGTACAATGCATTTCTCAAGGTTTTTATTCACAAAAATAATATCTTAAAGCAGCAAACCAAACACTTTGGAAACCATCAGAAACTAGAGCTAGAAACTTGTCTTGCGTGGAAACTCTCTCCACACAACTGAAGCAGGATTTTTTTGTTTGTTTTCTCTGGATCACTAGCTCTAGCAGCATTCTGCTTCAAAGTATAAATGTGTTATTTACAGACAGCCATCAAACAGAGCAGCGCAGCACGTACTTTACAGCTTTTCACTAAAAGCTGTACCGCTGCACATCCGTAAATCACTGAATAAATAGAGATCTGAGGCCTGGACCAGTCGGATGAAAGTTATTAATGTGCAATCATTTACATTTTACAAGATGATCCTGAAGAGCAGCACTTCCAAACGTGCTTCACAACGCTGGAAACAACACAAGTCCTGCTCCAATGCCCCTCCTCACATGCATCAGATTGTCTTGCTTCAATCTTGCTGTTGCATCATGAGGACCAGAAGATCTGGAGTTCATCGTGCATCATGTACCAAAGGATTCAGAGTCGCATCTGGGGGTCTGGGGGGGGGCTCACCAGCAAGAATAAGAGAACAGTGGGTACTGACTCCAGTCTCCCACGTTCCCGTGGTGGTATCCGTGATGGACAGCCTGGGTGCTGTAATCCGCAGGGAGGTGATGATGGGTGGGTGGGGGATACTGGCCAGAGGGGGCACCGCTCCACTGTGCAAGGGGCTGGTCTGTGCTGTAGTGGCTGTAGAGAGGGTGGTGGTGGCCCAGTACTCCGGGCTTGGCTTGAGTGATCGCCATGTTTAGGACGCCGCTATATTCCTGGTGCCCTGTTGGGGGCAGGCTGAAGTCCGGGGCAGAGGGTTTGCTGGAGGCATCAGTATCCGGCACTGTAGCAACATCGAAGCTGGAGCGACTGGTACTACCACAGCCACTGCCGATGCTCGAGGAGGGTGAGGGAGATTTCCCATACTCCTGCAATCTGAGAAAGAGAGGAGCGCATGATCAGACACGGTTCAAATCTAAGGACTTCCTCCCTTCAGAGGTTCTGTTAAGCCTCAACAGATACAAAGGTTTAAAATGCAGTGACTGGAATCTGAACGTGTGCAGTGTTTCGCTCGCTCGGGTGATTAAAGGCTGCATCATCTTCTCTCGATCGGTGGGTACCTGTAAGGCTGGTACGTGTTCTGTCCGGGGACCTGCTGCTCTGCACTGTACACGTCTCGAGGGTCAGACCCAAGAGGAGACTCTAGACGGAGACCTTGGTTCCTGTCGCCCCACGGGGAATATCCTTCTACTTTCACATCCAGATCTTTGCGTGTCACACTGTCTTCTTCCAGCGCTTCACACGGCTGCACACCTGGCGAGAGAAGCAAGGATAGAGTTCGTTATTGTATAAGCTTAGCAGCGGCAGATTAAACCATGAGCATCGCTAACGACTCTGAGTCTGTTGAGTGAACGATTATCTTCAAATTCAGTCTTATTGAAACCTGAAGGAAGTATCAGATCAGGAAACAGAGACAAGAGCTCAAAGAACTCAATCACTGCAAGGGTTTTACATCTCAAAGTAAAGGAGGAAATTTTCCCCAGAGAGAGAGAGAGCAGGAAATAGAGAGAAGATCAGGAGAGAGATGTTGCAGCACATTACCTCCGAGGTCTCCGTGCTCCGATTCTTTGGAGCGGTGGAACTTCTTTGACGCTCGCTCAGGATCCGGCAGACTTCTGTTCGCCCGTCTGTTGAAGATTGAAAACAATGTCAATCACGTTTCCGGACACCCAGAAAGTTCTCCGCCCTTCAGAGGCGTACTTGTTTTTCTCAAAATCATGAAACTGCACATCTTTATGTTTAATGACCAATAATAACCATTCTGATAAATATTATTTTAATCTTCAAATGATCTGCCAGCATAAATCTTTTTAAACTCTACCAACCTTTTTGAGTTAGTTCCCTCGTCTCGAAATCCTTTGGCGAAGGGATTGTGGTCAATCTTCAGCTTCGTGATCTGCGAAACACACAGCGCGAGCGTCAGCCTCAGATGCAGCAAGAGTCCGTGGCTTTAGGGTGCGAGCGCTTACCTGGGTGTTCTGGTAGGCGGTGACCGCAGTGAACGAGGTCTCTGGAAAGGTAAAGGTCTCTGGAAAGACGCTCCAGCGTACACTGTACAGGTCGTCAGCCTGGACGATGTGGAAACGTGGATGGTAGCGATGCATGGAGTGAAGGATGATCTGAAGCACACAACACACACTCTTTAACACACTTCAAGAGTCTGGCTGCTTTTTACTGCCGCGACCTGCAATAAACATGTGACAGCAGCCAAACTTTGCTACGGACAGAGAGAAGCAATGGAAGTGAACTCACGGAGCAAGATAGATGCAGCTTTATTTTTTTATTATTTTTTTAAATCAGCTATTTTTCGTTGACTGTGGTGAAAAAGAGGCTATTCTTCAGATTGATGGACGAGGCCAATGTCTTAATCTCCGTAAAGATTTAACCCCTTCACCACGAGTTCTTCTGTCCCCAGACTCCTGCATCTACTGATTAAGATGAACGAGAGCACTCACGTGTCCGTGCTGATCAAGGGCATTGTTGGTAAGTTTCAGCTTGAGGAAGGAGACCGGCTGCTTCATCCAGTGGCTCCCTGGAGCTGGAGAGTCTGGGTGAAGATAGGTCCTGTATGGAGGCTGCGGCTCTGATTTACCAGCCACCTCCCACTTCTCCTTGTTCCACTGCAGAGAGAAAGAGAGTGGTCAGACATGTTCAGGGGGCATTGGGCAGAGGGACACGTCAAGGGCAAAGATCACCACCTCCATCTGTGAGATTGTTCAGACTGATCAAAGCTAAACTGACCATTGCAGCCGCTAATCTTCTCAATAGCTCAGAGAGCAACTGAAACCTCACACGTCAGGAGAGAGACGTCGGGTTTGAGTGAGTCTTTGACCAAAGACCTGATTTCTGAGTCCAGGGGAGTGAACGGCACGGTTGGCATGAGGTCCTGGGGGGTCTGCGGTGTGTGTGACAACGTGTGAACCAATGTGTGTCGCCCCACACCCCCCGCTGGCTTCTGTAAAAACAGGAAGACCCTGGGCTCTTTGAAGCGGAGGGGTGTGAACGTCTCCCCAAACACCCGGCCGTTCCCTGCCGATGGCCAATCAAACCAGCATTCAGCTCAATGGGACACTAATGGGCCAGAGACGAGTCTGCTAGCACACCCATGGCAGAGACAAACCTGGCGCATTTGCATATGTTTATTTAGCCAACGCTTTTCATCTAGGCAGCTATGAAACATGGAGCTGCAGCTTCTCCTTGCTTCAGCAGAGATGTCTCTACAGCAAACTTTTAAATGGTTTCTTCCTGATTTCCATCTCATCCTAAAGCCAATAAATAAATCTAATAATATTCTAGCACCGAGTAATGAGATGCTATCCTTCTGTTTTAAAGTTGAAAACAGGTGAAAGACAAACCTTGTATCGCAGCCCATCCTCCGGCACCATGTCGACCAGTAAGATGTACTTGGCGTACGGAACCAGCCCCGACAAGCTGATCTTACAGTGCGGAAACATCCTCCTGTGAAACAGACAGACACATGCTTGAGCATCACGCTTTACTCCCGTCACGTCTCACCAAACAGAGGCACTTACCGTCCAGGCTTAGTGATGATCATCTCAGTACCAATCTGGTGGAAGGATCTCCAGAGCTCCGGCTCCTCCAGGGTCATCCGAATGTTCCCTTGATGGTACGAATCTCCAGCTCCGGCCATGGCTGCGGCAGGGGGGAGGCTGAAGTTGTGCTTAAGATCTGATGGGGAGAAAGGATTGGGTATTTCAAAGTTTAGATGCTGTTGTGAACTAACCCTCCATCAACCCTCTGGTTTATGCCAAAACTCTAGCTCTTCAATGTTACATTAGAAAGGTCATCAGAAATCCCTCAAGAAGATCCAGACCTTTTAAGAGTTTCTCTCGGTTCCTGAACCCATTAGTCATCTTAAAGTAAAGAGAAAACGCTCCAACTTCAAATCTAGCTTTGAATTCAAAATCTGGAGCGAGGGACGACTGAACCTTACTTCTGTCTGTGCAGAGCACATTAGGAACTCACCTCTGATGCCCTGCATTATTCAAAGATGTCTTCCAAAGGTAGACTGGAAAAAAGCTCTCTGAAGAACTCAGCACAAGCTCTCCATGAGCCCACGAGAAGATCTTGAGTAGCACCACTGTAAAGTCCAAAGAGGAAGATCTAGCTCCGTTGCTTCTGCGTCCCTTCTGTTAAGAGGCCCTGGCTGCATCCCACACCTTTAAGAGTCTCCTGGATGTGGGTGGGGCTTGGACCCCCATCAGTAGCCTTTGAAGTCCAGTGATGTATCAATGCCTTGATCCCATTGGCTGAAGCCCAGAATCAAAGAGAGTTAGCAGAGCCTTGATAGAGAGTCCTGGCAGGAAGAGGAAACATCTCTTTATGAACTGCTAAAGGACTTTTACACAAACCCAAGCAGCTCGACCGTGAAGCTCTCTAAAAAAAGAACCAAAACACAGCAACAGATTCACTTTCTAATTGACAGCATTGACCCCTGGGTGCAAACATAATGTGAGCGGCTGTTTGCCAATTCACACAAACGCGTACGCAGTAATTCTCACGGCTGCTACAGACAGCGAGCCCTGCTTTTACAACCACCACTGCCTTCTCCTCCAACGTAAACCTCCTTGCAAACGCAAGGGTGCTTCAGGCCAGAGCAGCCTCCGTTCTCTGAAGAGCTTCAGGACATTCAGCAGTCTTCTTGTTCAAAACAGGAAGTCTTCTTGCTTACGGCACAGTAGTCAACATCTTCTTTTGTCACCGCTCTGAAAGCACGTGAAGCAGGCTCAGATTCAATGTTTTTGGAGAAGCCTCATGAAAGCTGCTGATGGATTGAGATCTTTTACATAGAGAGCATCTTTGAAACAAAGACTTGTCGATTGCCTGAAGCCCATAGAAGGGTTTCCTGAGGAGCAAGTGTTGCATGCACTTCTGTAGATGTTGATGTTGCAGGGTGTAGATAAACAGAGAGCCCCACAGGGCTTCATGGCCGACAGGAAACTGCTAATTAACATGGACTTTAACCAAAGTCTTCTACTGCTGACCATATGGTTCATGATGCTGGGATCAAACCTTCAGATCTAGGACAACAGCCAGTAAATGAAAGAGGCTTGGGTTTGCTCTGTTCTGGGCTGGTGTTAGGGGTTTTGGATGAAGTACAATGCTCCAGAGATGAGTTCTTCCTGAATATTGCCATCAGCTTCTTATTTAACCTTTGTTCTTGAGGGACTAAAGGGTTAAAATGCAGAAGCCAGACACAACATCTCCCAAACAGATGAAGGTACTTCCTAGAAACACATTCTGTGATTCTCCCTTTTGGAGGAAAACAACTTCTGTTCCCAAAAACACTTTTCAGTCCAGTGGAAGAACATTTCCTCTCACCCTTAGTTTGATGAGATTTATGACACTTAAAATTTTGGAAGAGGCTCCATGGTCAGTGCTCAGGTGAGACCCAATTCTGTGTGTGTGTGTGTGTGTGTGTGTGTGTGAGAGAGAGAGAGAGACAGAGAGAGTGTGTATTGGAGGTGTCTAGACACAGCCATCCCTAGATCCTTAATCTCATTAGGAAGAGCAGCTCTGTGAAGGCAGTAGGCTTTCTATTCACATAAACAGAGAGAGAGAGAGAGAGAGAGAGAGACAGGATAGATTGAGAGAGCAGATAAATGGTAAAAGTAAGAGGAGAAAGAGAGGGGAGAAGGCCGGATGGATGGATGGATGGATGGAGAGGTTGAGCCTCAGGTCTGATCTCTCTGAGAGCACATGAAAGCTTCCGCTCTTTCTCGATACGACATCTCTAAATGCTGAAACAAATGATTTATTGATTTTTTTTATTATTATTTAACACGGTAAAGATGGAAGTAGCAGAGATGAGGATGTTGAGGTTCAGTTTAGGAGTGACGAGGATGGACAAGATTAGGAACGAGCACATCAGAGGGACAGCTCAGGTTGGTTGTTTTGGAGACAAAGTCAGAGAGGCCAGATTGAGATGGTTTGGACATGTGCAGAGGAGGGATAGTGGTTATATTGGTAGAAGGATGTTGGAGATGGAGATTCCAGGAAAGAGGTCAAGAGGAAGACCAAAGACGAGATATATGGATGTGCTGAAAGAGGACATGAAGGTAGTTGGTGCAAGAGTAGAGGATACTGAGGATAGAGTTAGGTGGAAAAGGATGATTCGCTGTGGCGACCCCTAAACTGGGAACAAGCCGAAAGGAGAAGAAGGAGAAACATATTTTCATTTATTGAAATTGTCTGTTAGAAAAGAAAAGCATAAAGCCCACCTCATTACAAACGTATTTCATACACAAAGAAGACCCTGTGTGGTGAGAGCGCAGGAAACACGGCAAGAAAACCCGGCTGTTCGTAATAAAACCTGCTTCAGTTGCATGTAAATGGTAAGCACGGTGATGGTGTTCAGATGAAGAATGAGGACCGAAGATTCTGTTCATCATCTTCAATTCTAAAGCAAACATGTATCTCAGCGTTACAAGAGTTTGCAAATGAAGGAAAAAACACTCAGTCATTGTTTCTTCTAGAAAGTTTTTAATCGCTGACTGGTGATTGACAGTTGATTTCATGCTCAAAATCTAATCAAAAGCCCAAAACTAATTGTAATAAACACAAAACACTGCAAAGTGTTTTCATTTCTTCAAATCACTAACAATGTGTTCTCTTTCAACGGGAACTTTTAGAAAATTGTCCAAAAAACACGATCTGCAGCTGAAATTACAGAAACGTCAGGTCTGGCCCTCTATGTGAAGCCTCTCTATATTTTTCCGGAGAGGGGGCGGGGTCTCTTTTGGTGCAGAAATTCGTTATAAAATGCACGACCATCTCAGAGTAGTTTTCTTAAATGTACAGTTCATGTAAAAAATAGAGACACAGAATTACTGCCTCTCTGCGTCATTGCCCGTGGTTTACATATTTCTTTCTCTATCTCTATATATTTTTCAACTATTCACTGTATACACATATATATATATATATGTTTATAATGGATTAAATCATTTATTTAAATGTTTACATCTAAAAATGATTTACACTGAAATGTCTCGATGTAAATAAATGAAGTAGAGGGAGCAGTTATCCAAGTGTAGTTACACATAAATAAAATAAACGCTGTGCTGTTTAGTTTTTCCACAATTATTGATGAGCATCAGAAAGTGAAAGCCTGAGAGAATTCTTTCAGCTTTTAAAACAACAGCAACAGGAATGGAAAGAGACGGAGGCCATCAAGAGAAACGATGTTCTTTCAGGCCTCAGAAAAGCACAATCCACAGAGTCCGGTGCTTCTCCTCCCTGATAGATAGCACTGTTAGCATAGCTCTTTCTTATGCTAATCGCGCTAACTGCTAATCACTCCCATTTCCCTCAATGGGGAGCATCTGGAAGCATTCAGAGCCCAAGCTGCTGAGAGCCAGAGATGATCATGAATTGCTGAGGTGAATAATGAAGTGACAGCGAGCACTTGAGCACATCTTTTTACATGACAACCCGGGGACCATCACAGTCCTTTTAAAAGACCTTCTTTCACTCCACAGATGGGTGCTTGCATTGCCACTCCTGGAGTAAAAATAAAAGTCCAGATTTGACTCAAAGTAAACGCAATCGAGTCAAACGAGGAGGAAAGCCTCGACGAAACCAAAGTACTGAGATAATAATCATCCACAATAAAATCAGAATATTAAAGAAATACACTGTAATGAGCTTCATAACATCCAAACCGCTCAGTGTTCCTCTCCAATCTCATTATTATTATAAGAGTACCGTTCCATCGGACAGCAGCTAGCCCTGTTAGCAATCGCTGCTCTTTAGAGTAGATGAACCTCTTTGAAGGGAATCTATTTTTGTAGTTTTCACAGTTGTTTAACCGATAAGTATTATATAAGGTGACCAGAGAGACCTGCGTGGGGTGTTTTGCTTGAAATATTTCTGTACTTCTCTTGCAGCAAGTGTCTAGTCTTGCTTTCTGCTCATCCGTTCTTTCAATCTGATTGGTCTAAATAATGAACATTGTCAATATCGGCTGCAGAGCTTCTTTTGAAACATTTCTTTCTGATTCAGTGAAAACCAATGTGTAGAGCAGGTTGAACACCTCCCGTTAGGATGGATGTTATAGTTATACAAGTGGAGGATAAAGTCAAGTGAACAGATGTCCATGTTCTCTGAATGCAAATCACAGATGACTTTCATCTAGGAATTATAAAGTGTGGTGGCAGAACCTGGGAAACTGATCAGATGCCCATCATAAACCACGGGCAATGACGCAGAGAGGCTGGTGCCATCGTTTTTGCAAATAAAGTCTGTTCTGCAGCAATTGTGTGTCTCTACTTTTTACATAAACTGTACATTTTAGAAAACTACTCGAAGACGGTCGTACATTTGATTTAAAGAGGCTTCACACATAAGGGCAGACCTGGCACCCTTCACCTGATCCTTGTGTCTGATTGGACGATGTGTTCGGATTTACTAAATGTTCCCGTTGTTAGTGATTTGAAGAAAGTGTTTTGTGTTTATTACTGTATTTTACAATTAGTTTTGGGCTTTTGATTAGATTTTTGAGCATGAAATCTACTGTTTGGCCTGTTGTGTTGTGAGTGAGTTCAGGAAAAACTGTGGTGCAGTGAGAAGCCCCGTGGTTCGAGTTTGTGATGGACCGGGATATGCTCAGGTTATGCTCGCTGGGCTCCTGCACCTCACAGATAAAGCTGGTGAAGAGAATGACTCAATCACTTTAAAGTAAACTGTAACACTCTGTTCTTATGAGAAGATACGCAGGAACTCTGGAGGGGAGTGACACCACCTCTGAGAGCATTTACAGCAAACACTCTCTGGGGTATAGCAAAGCTTCAGATGTGAACTTCACAAGCGATTGAACGCAATAACGATAAATGAAGCTTTAACGGTTGTTTAGGGTGGCTCTTAAAGCGGCAGTTAGATCCGTTTTTATGAGTTAAAAGCTGAGAGTATTGACGGGACGGGCACGGATCTTTACAATGAGCAGATCGATCCTCCCTGTGAAAGTTTCTAAGGAGACGAGGCCCGAGATGCTTTCCTTGCACTGGAAACACCATCTGATTGGTCACGGTGTAAATGACCTGCAGGACCTCCCTGCCATCGTGAGAAGTCTAATGGGGAAGTAAATGTTTGAGTAAGGTCAGTGCTGTTTCCGTTTGATTCATTCATTTTTCCTTCCGGGTCACTGAGCTCGGCAGTTCATTTCTGTATGATGCAAATCATTTCTCCAGTTCAATTGCAGCTGTGGAGGTTTGTTCAGTAAATATCTGCAGAAGGTGCTGCTGACATTCCTCGCGTCTTTCAGTGTCGTTCCCTCATCAAAAACATGCCTCAAGTTTTATTCTGAATCTTTCCTGTATGTTTGTGTAATCCTGAATTCCTTTTGTGGGAGCTGAAACCGGCTCGATGTTCCTTGCAACGTCCATTGTCCTAGCCCCACCCACCAACAAATCAGATTCATCGCCAGTATCTCATCTCAGTACCTCATCTCTACGCAGATCAGGTGCGCTGCCTCACCCGGAAGTGAGAACTGTGGGAGGAACGGGGTAAACGGGGTGCGGTGTGTTTAGAAAGTGCAGGGCAGGCATAGAGGGCTTTAAATGCTATAAACATTTTGACACCGTTTTTGCAAAAGATGCATTCACGTTGTTCACATTGATTTCCAGTGAAGTGCTCTGGGTTTGAGAGGTAGAGGAAGGATATGAGGAAGAGCGTGGAATAACAATGTTCAACCTGTGGCCACGGTAAGAGAAATATTTGAAAGTGAAGTGTAAAAAGCGTATTATTTTACCCTTTTGCTTACACACTGCTTAGACCTCAATACCCAGACTTCTTGTAGCTTAGCTTAAACACAGTGGGACTCGAGATTAGACGCTGGACAGAGCGGAGATCTCAACACAGGAGGATAAAGTGCAGGAAGATGTTTATTGTGCCCAAGTGCAGAGCAAATGAATCATGAAAACAAATGAGCAAAGATTCAAAAGGGGACCAATGCAACACATACTGGGATTAAATAACAACAGAAAAGATGCACGAGGGCAAAACCAAAGTTACAGGCTCAGTTTTTTTCAGATCGCTTCAACATCTCAGACATTTACCAAAACTACACAATCTCATTTGTTCTGAATCAGTAAAACACTCCTGTGCTCATCCCTTTCACACGGAGAAAGAGTCAAAATAAGTTGAGCAGCACCACATGACACCAGTTGTGTAGCAGCTGAATACATGTATTTCTCTGAAAGTACTGGAGTCAGTCAGTACTGAACATCTACACCCAGTTTTCTGTGATACGTACTCATAAACATCGGAATAAATCAATAGGTGAATAAATGATATTTCATTTGCAAGGCAACATGGGTAGAATCTTTTGGAGTGTCGTATGCACCTTGTAGGTGATCACATGTTCATCTGGACTCCTCCTCCTCCTTCAGGTCTCCCTCTACCCGGGGCTCTTTCTCCATCTTGTTCTCTCTGGATTCCCCCTCTCATCCGCACTCTCTGATACCATCAATCTTTGGTAAACGTTCCAGTTGCTCAAACCTGATTGGTGTGTCTACAGTAAGGCGCTCGTGGGTGTGTGACCACATCAGATGTATGTTTGTGTCTGATGTGTTCAAGTGTGTTTAGTATTTTGCAAATCACTGTGTGTAATGTCTGCGATGGGTGTAGCCCCGCCTCTCGCCCGATGTGCACACGAAAGGGACAGAGCGTGTTGGAAAATGAATGAATTTATGTAATGTTTCTGCACAAGGTGTGAATGTGCCGACAGTTGTGCGAATCTAGGCCAGCGTTTTCCTTTTAGAGTGTAAGTTATTAACAGAAACAGTGCTCGTGTGTATGCATCATTTCATATGAGTTCTTCATCTCCAAGTGTTCATCTCAAGTTTGATGAAGAAAGGGCACGGACACCCCGCAGACAATAAAAAAAGGATTATTTCAATCCCTGTTTTAGGTCAAAGAGGTGCATAGAAGAGGATTGAAGAATAACCCAATAGTTACAGAGAAGGGCTTCCCAGAGTAACAGAGAAGAGTACGAGGAGAGAGCCATGACACTCGCGAGGAAACAAGTCATCTATGAATAATTATTAAAAAAATTCACATGTTCACCTCAAGTAGATGTGCGAGGTTCTCCCGAGAGCATGAGGTGTTCACTGCGGAGACGGTCCTTCAGATTTCTTCAGTCACCAGAGAGATGTTGAAGGTAATTTAAAACAAGAATGAACCTTGCAGTCAGTGACGGGTTTCTCTTCTTCTACTGTAATCTGTAGAAGACCCAGCCGAGAACAAAAACTATGATGTTTCTTTATTACAAACAATAAATGTTGCAGTAATTGCACCGTTTTCTGTTATTTTGTTTACTAAGCAACAATTCCTCAATTAAATACTTATTTTAACCTCAATTAGAAACAGTATCATCAACAGTTCTCACCCATGAGCCAGGAAGACGTCTACATTAAGATAAAGTTAAATTCTCAAGTAGCACGGTTTGGAGAGGTGATGGTTCCATTAAAAACCATTTACGTCGCATGGCATTGTCGGATTTGGACGTTTTCACCTCATTCTTTGGGAATTAACAGTAAAATGTAGAGAAAGGTTTTCTTGCCTCTCGCGGTGCTTTCTCTCCGGATTGTTTCAGAACTCTCCCATAATGTCAAAATGTTCAACAGCTGAATGTTTCTTCTTCATGGAACTTTCACAAATATATTCTTTGTGCTCCGTGAGTTCGTTTTAAAATAGTTCTCTCCATCTCAAGCGGATGGTGACGTTACAGAGCGCTTGAGATGGAGAGAACAGAAAGAACAATAATGCTGCTGATTGTTTTGAGAAAATGTGCTGCTGATGGCGTTTACTTGAAGAGGAAGTTCATAAGGACTCCGTTATTTTTTTTCTGAGCCTCAGTCTTAGATTGAATCATACAAGGACTTCACTCAGAAGTGAAGGTAAGACCATTCTTCCCTGGCCCAGTGTGTACCTGCCATGTGTATGGAGGGAATGCTGCTTTCAGAGGGGCCCGGATGATGTCACACGTTTGTATTTCCAGCTAGCACAGATCACGTGAAAGCGCCCTTAGACTCTCCTGGGGCTTGATCGGACACTCGACCTGAAAGGAATTCACACAGTCCACGGTTTATTTCCTCTTCTGATTGCTTCGGAATCTCTGGGATCAGTTCAGATGGCTTTATTCTGTCAGAGAGCTGCGTGGAGTGAGCTCAGCCTCTACTTTAACTCTGCTGGAACATTCTGTGTGAAAGAGGCCTTGCTCAGAAGAATGGAGAAGGCCAAAGCTTTCACAGCTCTGCAGATTGACCGCCGGACATGAGGGAAGCGCTGGCTAATCTCTCCGTTGCGCTGAAACTGGAGTGTTTCATTCACACCAGACGCGTGGATCTGAACACAGCCGCTACAGAAGCGAAGAGCTTTAATAAAGCCTCCCTTTCAGCGGCTCACACTTCATTAGCACCAGCGTAACGGAGCATCTCACAGCCAGATGATTCATTAATCCCATCACAGCACTCATCTGTCTGAATGAAAAACATACTCTTCTCTGCCGCACAGAAAACTATTCGTTACTCCACAGAAAACCGTAAACATGAGCTCAGCACAGCGTCTCCATCTCTACACAGCTCTGAGCGGCAGAAGAACTCAACAATCAAGTCAGTATTTCCCTCCGGAGCCATGGACTTCTCTGTGAATCGATTGTGAACGGTCAATGGATGCGACCCGCAGAAGGTCAAGCGTTGCCAGATTGACTTCTCCTTCACCCTAAGTATCTGTGAAAGCCCTCATAAACATCTCAGTCGCCTTTGATGAGGTTAAAAGCTCATTACAGCCTTGGTGAAAACACATGGCCGCCTGCGCATGTCTGTGAGCGAGAGAGGTGTCGTGAGTAAACATGGAGGAGCTTCCTTCAGGAGATGAAGAGCGTCCTGCTGAGAAGAGCTCGTGTTTGTCCTCAGAATCTAACCTGCTTTTTACTGAGCAAAGTCATGTCCAAGAGCAGCGAGAGTTCAGAGAGACAGGCCAAGGAGTACGTTTAGATGAACCTTCAGATCCTGTCTGATGGCTAGAGACCAATGTGTTCAGCTTAAAAACATTTGTTTTATTTTAAGCTTAATGTTTGGTCAAAGAATTTCAATGATTTGCCGGAGAGAACCATGCAGCCGCCGTGCTGAGGCGGTCAGAGAGAACCCGGGTTGGGCAGTAGCGCGTAACTAAAAGCACGTTACTCTAATGTTGCTACATTTGCCAGTAACTAATACTGGAATCTTTTCAATTAAATAACTCTGTCACCGTCAGCCGAGTTTCTCGTGTATATTACATGTGGGACAGCCACAGATATCTATGCTGGACGTCAGTCGATGTGAGGAAGAAGAAAACGCATCGTCTGATTGGTGAACGCTAACTAAACACATTGTGAGCGCACCTCTGTTAGCGTAAGTGACTTCATGAAGACTGAGCGCAAAACAAGTGGAAATACACTCGTTTTCTCACGTAAAGTGAGCGTAAAAATAAACAAGTTACAGGAAATGCAATTAGTGACATTGTGGCTCGAAGTTGAGGGTTCTATCAACAGCAACAAACGATTCACAGATTCAGAGAATCACAGATTCAGATTCTCTACTCAACAGCTCGAGACCCAAACGCTCTTAATGAACAAACAACATCCGTTTTAATCTGTGTAACGCAACTACAAAACATGTCTCTCCGCAATCAACTACATCACTGTCTATGAGCAGCTGACTGAGAGCATCGCTTAGGGACCATCTGCAAAGTGCCAAAGATTACGTTTTGCCCAGAAAATGGTTAATAACTTCACCCTAAAATGCCCCAGTTTTAACAATCAGGCCACTCACCTCATTTGGATAAAATTGTTTTTCATTTTATTATTGTACAGTTTTTGTTCTTAATTAATTTGATTTAAGCTCGAATACTTCCATATAAATCAGTGTATTAGCACCAGTTCTAAAATCACCCTGTTCTAATTCTAAATCTACGACAAAACCCCTTTTGTAAACTTCATTCAAATTGTATTTTTGACTCTGCTGAAAAGCGACTCTTGAGTTTTCACTAAACTCTGGTCATTACAAAAATAATCTGTTGCAGCGGCATTTATCATTACATCTCACAGCAGGGTGATGCTCCCGGGAGCCCAGTACCGTATGGTTCCAATCCTGCTTCAATACTCGAGCCAGAAACGCTTCATGTGTGGAATCAGAAGCGTGTTTTTAATCCGGGTTCAAAAATACTTTTTTTGTGATCCGTGGTCACGTAATCCAGCTTACTTTGAGCCAGTTTTTCTGGTAGTAATATCGGATTGGATCAATCTGATCTGGAAAGGAATGTTTAAGGATGACCAAATGTGGAGAGCCAGTGCTCAAACAGGGGAAGAAATCACAACGTACCACTATAGATAGGTAGAGAGTAACAGGTAGAATAGCCAGTGTGGGGTTAATATTAGTTTATTTGAATTTAAATTAAAACACACACATTGAACAAAAGCCCTCCCCATCCCCATCATCTGAGACCTACAACACAAACACTGTACATTGAGGAGACATGGATAAGGTGCAACAAGGGGCGCAATAGTTACACACCGTTTCTGATTCGGATTTGTTTCTGATTTTGAAAATCAGTGATTGCCATTCTTTGCATTTTTTTGTTATTCTGTAACCACTGCATTCATCACTGATAAATATTCTAATATATTTTAGATTGTGATAAATTTACAGTGACAGAACTGATTGTTTTTGGTCATTTTTGCAGATTTTTTTGGTTTAAAGTGATCCAAATTCTACAAAAAAGTTCTGAAAAACCCAAATTAAAGGTTTAACCCGGATCAAACTCAAGATTGGACTACATGATCTAGTCTGATTATGCAATCTGTTTAAAAACAAAATAAAAACCCATTTTTAAGATTCGATCCAATGCGTTATCCAAAACCCTAGTGTATTACTTTTGAAAAACCGGGCCCTGGCTTGAACCCGAACTATGCAGCAGGAGAGACTTTGGGCAAACTTTCTTATAAAGTGTTCCATTAGCAGAGAATCGTGATAAAATACAGTGGTGAGTGGGATACCGAAATACCACTGGCCTGGAACAGTGAAAGAGAACTTTCTGGTGAGAGAAGCTCACACTGCAAGAGCTGGTGAAGATAGGATGGTGCTGACCCGGCGACTGTTCTGCAGAGTATCTGTGTTTTGAACTTGACACAGGTGCAGCAGGAGCCAGTAGAGGAGATGAAGTTCTGACACACCCAGAGGGAGAACTCTGTACATTCCTGTGGATCACAGACACATTCTTCATGTTTCTATTGATCGATATTTGCATCAAGTTCTGTTCGTCGTTACCACCTCTTCACTTCTGTTTCATGTGTTTCTCTAGTGGAGGATGTTAAGCATCTCGTATGTATCCTCTGTGATTGATTGGGAGTTGTTTGACATAAATGTGGAGAAAAGAGAGGATTTGAGGTGCAATATTTCTTTCCTGTTTCCTATATGTAGTCGCTATGAAAATGTGGGATGAGCGCCACCCAGCGGCTCATGTGCGAGTTAAAACTTGTGTGTTTCACTATGTTTGTCCAATATCCAGAAATTTGTGTCATCAAAGAGCAGCTTTCATTGGTCGTTCTTGCGAAAAACGGACCTGATATGGCAGAACAAAACTCGTTCGGTCAGATGTGCGCGCTTCCATTAGCACCAATGGTTTTCAATCGAGGTGGGTTGTTGCACGAAACTTTGGATCAGTGTGTAGAGGCCTTTATGCTTCTATTCTGTAAAACCAAGTGACTGCTGCTCAAATCTGTTCAGCAAGTGTCTCAGCTGCTCCCCTAGAGCCATCTGACATTTAGGAGAGACTCTGCACACAAAGAACACACCAAAAGCTTTGTTCGGAACTTCTTAGTTCCAAATTCTTCAGAGCAGAGGTGGTGGCACAAAGGTGGGTTTCAAAGATCAGAAAAACGCAAATGATTATTCAGGGCAGTTAAAAACACTGTGAAACGCACAAGCTTTGACTCCTCACAGAGATGGAGGAGCTTCACTGATGTGTTCTCATCAGCGGCAAGGGGTGCGAGTGAGCCATTTGTGTGTGTGGAGGTCTGCACTCCACTGCTAAACAGCTGCCAATACACAGAGCATGGGGCAGATGAGACGCAGCAGTGTGTGAACAGCCCCCCACCAGTCCCTGACGAGAAAGCTCACACCTCCAGCACCCCAGCCCCGGCGCTGGGCTCTTTTGATGCTCCGCTGGACACATGGCAGCTCAGGGAGCGCTCGCATCACTCATTGCTATGGCAGCCTCGGCTACAGAAGCAAGGGTGAGGCCCCTCCCTCTGCGGAGACCGTCACTGTGTCGTGATGAAGAGGGGCTTCCTTTTCAGATGGGAGACGGCACGTGCACCGGCATCTCCTCTCTGATGCAACCAAACACCACCGAAATTAGTAACAAAAACACACAATAATATTTAATTAAAAATATGCACTGTACATACATACACATACTTCCTTTTGTTTTACTTCAAACATTAAAAAATATCATGCCAGAATAATTTTTTGTGTAGTACTGACTCTTAAATTTCCAAATTTATTTGTTTTTAAGGAAGTGGGGTTGAAAATATGCATTTTGCGATCAATTTGCTGCACGAATATCTTAAATTGTCATAGGGTTTTTTCCTCAAATCACTTCCTCAAACATTTTAATCAGGTCTCCTTTGATATTTAATATATTTCTTAAACTTTAAGATGACAGTAAAACGATCGTTACGATCCTATTGTTACTAATATCCTTGCGTTCTGTTGATATTTACATTAATTACCACTAATAAATCTGCTTTTGTCACAGTTGTGAACGTCACTCATATTATATTTTTTACGTTTGGATCAAAATTCTAAAACCAGAGAAAAATCAAGTAACGTTTATTTAAATCTACACATTGTTAATGTAATAAATGATAATAAAACACAAGTAAAATACGTAATATGTTCACAAATGTGAAACCTTATCTTGAGAGTGAAGCGATGTGTCTGAGGAGGAGGAACGGATGAAGAAAACATTACGGCACTACGTATGAAAGTTATCTTTCTCGAGATATTTCACGAATTACTGACACCAACACGGTTTCAAGAACAATCCGAGCGTGTGAGAAGAGATGGAGAGACGCTTCTGAGAGGGGGTTTCTCTAACAGGTGTCAGGATGCTGATTAGAGAGCATGGTCACGTGCCTTGGACTGGCCACAAGAAAAGGCCACTCTGAAATCTTCAGTTGTATCACACAACACAATGTTGCAGATGTCGCAAGTTTTGAGGGAGCGTGAAATTGACATTCTGATGGCAGCAATGTTCACCAGAGCTGTTGCTCTGGAGTTGAATGTTCATTTCTCTACCATAAGCCGTCTCTAAAGCCGTTTCAGAGAATTTGGCAGCACATCCAACCGGCCTCACAACTGCAGACCACGTGTAACCACACCAGCCCAAGACCTCCACCTGCCACTCGGACAGCTGCTGAATCAATCGGTTTGCATAACCAAAGAATTTCTGCACAAACTGTCAGAAACCGTTTCAGGGAAGCTCATCTGTATGCTCGTTGTTCTCATCGGGGTCTCGACCTCACTCCAGTTTGTCGTCGTAACCGACTTGAGG
The DNA here is from genome assembly GCA_007224835.1 of Danionella cerebrum. NCBI lineage: Eukaryota > Metazoa > Chordata > Actinopteri > Cypriniformes > Danionidae > Danionella > Danionella cerebrum. The sequence goes on along the minus strand of SRMA01027274.1, from coordinate 205,412 downwards.
GGGCAAATGCTTACATGAGAAGGTGTCTGGCACGTTGGAGAGGTGTTCTCTTCACGGATGAATCCCGGTTTACGCTGTTCAGGGAAGATGGCAGACAGCGTGTGTGGCATCGTGTGGGTGAGAGGTTTTCCTATGCCAATGTCGTGGATCGAGTAGCCCATGGTGGTGGTGGGGTTATGGTATGGGCAGGCTTATGTTAGAGGTAGTGATGGGTAGATGAGGCGTTGCTGAATACTGACACCTGCTGGTCTTTAAAAATCCCTACAGTATATACTAGTACATTTATATATACAAAATAATTTAGTCATTGTATTATTTCATATATTCATTAAGATTTCAAATGTCTTTGTTATGTTTACATACAATCAATAAATAACGTGAACATGTATCAAAAAAACGAGACAAGAAATTTCCATAAATAAAACTTTTTGATTATAGTCTCTCACACTTTTGACTATTCTTTCATTAGTTTTCCTGCCTGCTTATTTCCTTTCGGGATCACGGGGGTCTGATGGTGATCTCCAGCGCACATCGGGCGGGAGGCGGGGTACACCCTGGACAGGTCCCAGTCCATCGCAGAGTAACATTCACACCGAAGGGGAACTCCGATTTTTCAATCCACCAAACCGCAGTGCTACCCAGTGAGCCACCGTGCCGCCTGCCCTTTCAACTATTTATTATAATCTCTTTTTGCAAATACTTAAACACTATCTGGATCATTTACTTTCACTTCATGCTCCGCAAAGCGGAGTGCGTTGTGCGCATGCGCGGACTGGGTGTGGGCTTTCAAACGTTAAGAAGTATTTCTGCACATGAAATGTGCAATTTAAAAATAATTTTCGAAGAATATAAAGAATTATTTCCTTATATACGAGGGTAAAATGTCTACTTGTTTTCTCAGGCTTTTTACAGCATGTTCACTCGTGTAAGAGAAAAGTATAGGATGTATTGTGGAATGTCAATAAATATAATTTTGTATTTTAGATTAAAAATATATTGTTCTTGAATCATTGAAAAACGAAAGATCACAGACAAACAAAACAAATCATTAACTCTTCCAGTGAGATTTACAGACGGTAGAAAAACACAGGACCGGTATATGAAGAGAAGAACACAGACAAGCAGGAGCGCCACCTGCTGGAGGAACAGCACAATCATCACCAGCGAGTTTTATATCTGTCTCCGCTGAGATCAGATCTGTAACAGAACAAGAAGCAGAGATCAGGCCGGATGCTGTGGAGCCAGGTCGCCCGTGGAGCAGAAACCAGTTCCTCAACATCTCAGAACAGCTAACCCCTCCAGACAACAAAGGGCTCACGCAATATTAAGTGGGAAAGTAACACCACCATAAACCTGGACGATTGCTGGGCATTAAGGACTACCTCCATCTGCTTGGGTAGTGGTTCACCCTTCTGGAGCTATTCGGTGTTAATGAAAAAATGTTGCTCATTCCAGGGCGCCACTATACATCTGTAAAATCAAGCTGCCCACTTGGTGGCAGCACTGATGGACAATGGAATAAATAGCAGGTGGAAACTTCAGGGAATTAGCCCCCAATAAAGGAGAGGCTCAGCAGGTGGTTACCTCTTCTCAGTTCCTATGCCTTCTGAAATTGTTACTGGATTGTTAAATTCACTGCCACCGTGTGCCCAATTTGATGCCAACAAGTGTTAAAAATAAGGAATAAACCCTTGGAAGTACAAGACCTGTGCAATGGCTTGTTTTTCAAAGTTTCAAAATAGCACAAACGGCACACAAAGTGCTTGGAACATAAGGTGTAGGAAAGTTTTACCTGTTTTGACCTTGCTTGATTTTCTTAAGGGGATTTCTTTTGTACAATTTGATGTAAATTGTGGAATTATTCTGTAATGTAATGAAAAAAAAATTCTTTTTAAAATGAGTTAAATTAGATCAAGCACTGCCACAACAAACTGTTTAAGTAGTAAAATGATGAAGAAGTAAAAAGCTTTACTTATTTTATGTCTTTTTCAAAGCTGTTAAAATGTAATGTATGCTGATGATTCTACTTACAACAAGAAGTGATTTCTTCACAGTTTTGATCTGCCTTTTCATTAAACCTGAGAGAAAATAACCCTAATGTCACAGAGAGACTCCTGCTACGATACTAATGATAGGAGTAGAGTTTTCCTGACTTTTCTTTATACAGTTTAACCGTCACTGGTGTTCTTCAAATATTGCTCTTCAGAAATGTTTTTGTTGACAATGTTTTGCTTCAGATCTACTCCTTCAGGTGTGCGCCACATTCTCTGCCAATGTCTGCTACGGAAATGCTGCTGCTGCACACGAGATGACGGTAGAACAGCAGGTCATTTGAAGCTCCCCTTGAATTCACACAAAGTTAGCCAATGGAAATATAAACATTAAAGCTGCAAGCAGTGATCAAAGTGCTCGAGCACATCAGGTACAATCACCTCTTGAGCAATTTGTTGCATTGTGCACTTAACCAATCCTAATTTACAAGCCGCATCCAACAAAGAGCTGGAAAAACTTCAGAAACTGTAGGGCTAATAATTAAATAAATAAAACCAGAATACAAAATAGCAAATAGGGCTGTGAATGAGAATAAATATTGTTCTGTCATCGTTTTAAACTATTTTCTCAGCAAATTGGTGAAAGTGGTCGATGTTAAATGGTCTATATTCTGTGAACACCTGGTGGCGCTATAACATTTTATGTAGTGGATATAGCGATGCGTTCAGGCATGGTGTCTTAACCCAATCGGACATTCTATAAACGAGTTGTTAACAATTTCAGAGCTGCTGAAACATGGAAATTAAGCAGACCACCAACACAAACTGTTGACGGAATTCGAAAAAGCTTCGTGATTTAAACAGATGAGTTTAATTAAAAATAACTGACTTCCTGTCGGTTTTGAAATAGAAACTTGCTTCAAATGAACCTTGTCTCTTAAAAATCAATCATGTACCTCAAACACACTCTAAAACAGCAGAAAATTCCATGTTGTCACTAGGTGGCGCTATAACTGTTTTCAGTCAACAACTCTTTGCATGGTTGAGTTAAAAACAGCGGCAAGTTTATGTGAAAAGCTGGACGGGGTTTGGTAACGAACAGATAAAATCTCTAGGGGGAGTTTGTTAAAGTATGACACGAGCAAAAGTGGCCATTTTTAAAAGTTTTCACAAAGTTGCAGAGTTCCTGTGGATTTGGAAATGCGATCCTTATTTAAGTCTCTCTACCCTACACGCGTGTGCTGGATTTCATTGAAACTGTTCACGCACCATAAGCTGAAATGCAGTATATGGCGCTATAGAGCCACTTTGCCACGCCTGCTTCGTGAACGACAATTTTTAAAAGTTTTGATGCATGTGTGAAAAGAGAAAACCAGAAAGCCACAAAACAGTATTACACTGAGCAATCACAATCTACTGCTAATCTAAACTGTAGAGACAAATACATTTACAGATACGTTAAGTTTTAAATCTACTCACTAATTTACCATTTCTGAGAATCAATCAGAGTTTCTGTAATTAGTTCCTTTACTCTAAACACACACGCTCAGTCACACAATCGTTCAAACAAAGTTCTTCTTTATTATTTTTGGTGTGGTGAGTTTGAACACAAGCGCTGAGTGACAGAAGCAAGAGAAATTCATTTACAAAGAGGAAAAATAGAATCTGGTTTCACAATCGTCTCTCAAAAATACCTCGTCTTTCAAAGCTCTGCACTGGGACGAGTAGAAAACACGAACCACCGAGCGCAGGCTGCAGCGGAAACACTTTCTGCTTCACGAGCTACAGAAGCACATTATGGCCCCAGTCTCAGTCGCCTCGTGCAACAGTCTGTACGAAGAGTTGTGCGTTTACTGCACATTTTAAAAATAAAACGTTACTTTTATCTCATCCCCCAAAGCACCAGCAGCGTTTCAGAGCAGAACGCATTCGACCAATCAACAGCCGTGGAGCCAAACGTTGTCGCTCTAAGGGTTTTAGAAGCTAAGGAGGCTTCTGCTGACACCTGGTGGTCTTAAAACAATGGTGTGAGTTCCAAACGGTGGCTTTTCCTTCACAATACGATGAGATCGCCGAGATAAACGCTCCAGCGATGGACTTTTTCATTCTATGGCATGTTGGGGGATTATTAGACTCTTGGTTGTCATGCAAACCTTTCCTTTTGGGGAATTTCCGCAGTTCCCCTTGAATAGATTTGTAGTGTTTCGGAAGGAACTCTTCATTTAAATGTTCACCCCCCCGGGAGCTACGGTTTCTGGAGCAGGGTTTCTGGCTCCAGGAACAAAACAATATGTCCAAAATATAATCTGAGGGCGCACCGAGGGCTGGCAGAGCGGGAGGAAAACGTACGAGACCTCGCAGGCGTGGCCAAACCACGAGTGATATGAACCGTGTTTATTAAATCTGTAAACAACACGTGGAGTTAATGCCCGAATACTCCTCATCCTCGTTCCGTCCACACCCTCGTGACTCCAATGGTTCAACCGATCCTTCTCTTCCACTGCAGCCGCTCCAGTGGAGTCACGCGGTGAGCTCGCTGTCTCAGTGGAGCTGAGCGAACGACTCGAGTGTCAGGAATCACCGAGATACTGCTCACTTCTGGGAGAAAAAAAAAACATCGAAAAACCTGCAATGGGCGACGAGCCACTTTTGGAGTAAAAAATGGCACTTTTGCAGAACTGCTTACACCAAAGACAGCAGAACATGTAAACCAGTCCATGCTTAGCAGCAGAGGAGCGACAGGAAAACAAGCCCTTTGGCAGGAAACACGCGTGCATCCATCACAGCAGAGGACGGGCGAAGGGGACCTGGTGGCTTAGCTGCAGCACGACAGGTTCGGTGATGCAGCAGTGCAGGTCTAAGCTTACGGCTCAGATGTCCATGTAGTCGTCCTCCTCCTCATCAGACTCGCTCTCAAGGGAGGACTCCTGACTCGACGTCTCCTGCACCTCCAGCACCGGCTGAGCCAGTGTGTCTTTCTTAACATTAGCTGCCGACTGAGCCGCCAGGATCACATTCTGCAGAGAAAGAGAGAGACACTCATCAGCCGCTGGGGCCTGGAATCAAAGCTTCGGCTCTTCCTGAGCTGGACATCTGATCAAACCTGAGCCACTGTGTTTAGAAAAATAAAAGGTTATGTGTGGAGGCCTTACACAGCAATCCGAAGCTTTGGGCGAGAACGTACCTCGATCAAAAAGAATTGGTCACTTCTTATTAATGCCCCTATTCCTCTGAATTTTAGTTAGAGGATCTCAACAGATGACCGGTTCCTGGTGGTGGTGGGTGGTGGCTAGGGGGCCGATTGGGGGCTGTGGGGGTTGTCCGCACTGGGTGGGGCGGGGACCCCGGGGGTCTCAATCTCTGTGGGGGATTTGGGGGGGGTCTCCATTACTGATCGGGGCTCTTAATTCAATTAGACGCTGAACATCTCCAGGGCACTGGAGAGGGGCCTGCCTCCTGTAGCGGCACTGACCCGCTTCAGGGGCCAGTCTCCCCCCGGTACCCCAATATATCACTTGCAAGGACAAAAATGTTTAGGAATGGAGGGCTAGTCTCTCCGTCCAGATCTGATGGGTGGGGCTGCAGATTTGTGCCTTCAGATTTGATCACTTCAACTTTTGAAATAGTTGTTTTAATGAACTTTGAGCCAACTAAACATGTCATTCTCTTTAAGTTTTCTGATTCTGTTACACACAAATTACACTCAAATGCTCTCTAAGCATTGTTTACATGTTTTGTTCTAATTCAATAGAAAACAATAAATAATCAGCTGCATTACAGACAAAAAGAAAGTTGAATGTGAACATATCTTGACAGCAGCATTAATAATTGTTGGTTTACCACTCGTTTTAGTTCATCAAAAATAATATCCCAGGGAAATACACAGTTATGAAACTAGATATTTGGAGGGTGATAATCTAATAATTCTTAGAGAATCTGGCAACATTTCACAATGTAAGAAACAAATAAAGATAATTTTACAATCAGCATAAGATAATGAATGGTGTGAGAAAGAAATGCTTTGCTGTGTGTGTCTTCATTTTATTTCTATTTTTGACTCTTAAAGCTATTTGAAATGCTATTTTTTCCCATAATGTGAATGGATCTATATAGCTTTTTATTTTACATCAACAATTTTTTACTTTGTTTTATCCTTCTTTTTACGTTAAATGTTAATTATTCTAATGAAAACGCAAACAAAATATAAACATCTGAAGTTTGTATAATGCTGTACATTCATAAATTATTACAATATTCACTGCTGTAAGCAGCTTGCTTTAAGCGATTGCATTCTTTTAAACTTTTTAAACAATATTTATAGTTGAACAATGTGTTACAAGTAAATTTGACATCTACGCGGCATATAAGCAAAATAAAAATAAAACATCTTCACGAGTAAACATTTTATTTGAACTCTCATTGGTTTAGTCTGTGTAATCACGTGATTGAATGCGCGTTCACACAGAGGGGAGTCGCACAACACCGGGATGCTTCCTCTTTAAGTGCTCCAACATGACCCTTGTGCTCCCGTGAAAAGCTTCTGAGGCTGCTGGTCGTGGTGGGTGAGGGGCCGGGTTGTGGCTGGGGAGGTGGCTCCGCTGCACCTGGTGCGGTCTCCCTCTCTGCCCTCTTCTGGTCTCTTGGTCGCCTCCCCCTCCTCGCACCCCCCCGCCTCCCTGGTGGGGCCGGGGCCGGGCCCGGGGGCATTGCGGGTGGCGGTGGGCGCAGGTGGAGCTTGCAGACCATGAGAGAGTGGGGTGTTATGTATTTATCTTCCCATGTTGCTGAGTTGTATTTTAAAGTGTACAACACTATTATGACCCCACATAAATCATCGTCTGTGTGTGTATGTATATTTAATCATGTGTGTATGTGTGCACTGCAAGAACTGTTCTTCATGAACTATAACAAACAGACATGGACGTGGTTTCCTCTTCCTTTCTTTCTTTTTCACTCGTGTACCTTCACCCTTCCCCAGCCCTTTGTCCACTCCCCCTTTCAGTTCAGCACCATCTTGTCCTGACAACTGATGTAGACTGACTCGCAGGAACCACAACTAATAAATATTTACATACATTCAATGCTCCAATCCAGAGGAGAAAACACCACACCAGGTGTTTTACTCCCCTGGAGAAAGCAAAACTGTCCAACTCAGCAAAGCATTTACTCTCCTATGTGATGGCTTTTGAGCAGGGACAGGACAAGGTAAAAAAAAAAAAAAGCTCACGCAGCCATATCAGATCAGTTTTTCACCAACCAATGAAAGCTACTCTTTCAATGACAAGAGCAAAAAAGCTGCTTGGTGGCGCTCATCCCATATTTTCATAGCGACTTTGTACAGGAAATGGGAAGGAAAAACTGCTCCACAAATTCTCTCTTTTCTCCACGTTTAACCAAACAGCTCCACCACCAGCAGCCATCCAAAGAGACTTACATTTGAACATGTTTTTTTGTCAGTTCTTGCTTTCCCTGGGATTTGAACCCACAACCTTTACGTTGTTAGCACAATGCTCTATCAGCTGAAAGCTTCCTGTAGCTCAGGAAGGAATGCATCATTGTCGTTATCTTCTTTCCTGTGCTTCTGTTGTACTGCAACGCCATCTTCCGGCAGGGAGTGTCATTGCAGGAGCACCTTGCTGAGAAGCCATTAATCTCATGGAGCCACTGGATCATGAAGCATGGGAAAGAAGAGCACTGCTGACGCTTGTACTAAACAAATTATATCACAAAACAGATAATTTATTAGTGGAGGTGTAACGATACACTGACCCCACGTACCTCGTGATATGTATCTCGATACAAGCTTCACGGGAACCCTGCCTCACATCTCGGAGCGTCGTCTATTTTGATGTCTGTTTAAGTTAATGTACAGGTCAACTGTAATTCCTAGAGATTCTCCAGTGAACGTACACACGACTGCTGGCAGCTCATTTTGTGAGATTCAACGACTGTAGTTGTATCGCCCCCTAGCGACGATGCACATCATGGCATTTCTGCTTCACGAAAAATCATTACACCCCTGTTTCTTCGGCAAATTAAAGGTAGAACAGCTGCTCAGAAAGGCCCCGGTTCTACTCCTTTAGGAAATCAAAAACAGTGGAATACGGACCTTGAGCTTCTGCTTGGTCTCCTCAGAGATGCTTCCCTTGGGAGAGAGCAAGGTGGGTGTGGGGGGTGTCACTGTGATCTCTGGTGGAAATTTGCTGACACTGGAGGGAATCACCAGTTTGGGCATGTTGGGGGGGATCCTGGAGCGGATGCGGCTGGCGTCCACCTGACGCCACAGCTCACTCTCTGATGAAAAACAAACACAAATATATTGAAGGCATCTGCTCAGAACGACTGTCGCCAAAAGACCCCTTTGACCCGGTGATCGGCCAGGCCAGAAACACAATTCAGCTTTTCCCACCGACAGAAATCAGTATTATAAGCAAGACATTTACAAACGGTCTTCTTTGTTCCTTTGAGGTTTGCTACAATTCTGGGAAACCCCATGTCACCACAAGAAAGCATCAAATCGACAGGACACAGGTGACGGCACACCAGAATGAGATGGAAAAGTTCATTTCAATGCACCAACTCAAGAACATCTACTTCGTGAAATCATGGCGAGGACTACTAGCCGGACCAGAAAACCACCTTTACCTAAGAAAAATTCAAGTGTGACGGTGAGCAGACCTGTGCTGGCGTGTGCAGAGCAAGACGGCGGCTCCAGAGCGCTCCAGTCCTGAGACACACTGGTCATCTTCATCTGTTGACACAGGTTTGATTCCTGTTGGCGGAAGGGCAAAGCCTCACAGTCGTCTCGTCCCTCTGCAGACACACAAACCAACAACACACTCGTCTGAGCCGGGGCCACACATCACACATTATATATGATATAATCAACGGCCAGAAGGGTTTTACGGCATGACGTGGAGGCAAAGAACCACCCGATGTGTTCAAACCGTCGAAATCACAGTTCATTGTTGTTGTTTACACCACGGCCAACATCAACGTAATAAAGTTATTAATAATATCTGTCTGAAACAAAGACAAAGCAGCCGGTGTCGTATTGTCTATCCACAACTCTGTGACAAACCAGAGAAACGGTTCCGGGTTCAAACACGTTCTCAGGAAACAGAGCAGCTTTGATGCATCGCTAAAGTTTCTAAAGATGTGGAGAATCTCAGGTAAAAAAATCTAATAATCGAGGTCCACCGCAAACAAAGCTCTGCAGTCGTTCATCTCTGACCAGATCTTGTGTCTCTTGTTGAGAGACCAGCAGCAGTGCTCCGCTAATCGGGTTTCTAACCAATAAATGACTCTACGTCTACCAAACTTTAAACTAATCCATTACACCCAATTTGGAAGAGTTTGTTGCTGCCACCTCGCCCTCTACCGAAAGCCCTGAGTTACTATGGTTACGAATTGATTGGCATTAAATGAGAAGAACACTTTCCAGCCAGTTTTCAGACAGACCACACTATATAGAGGTGTGAAGCAGTTTCTTCATCTACATTTTCTCTCCATGAAGTTTGAGTTTCATTGTATTTCTATCGTATGACTGGAACAGCATCACGGTTTAGAAAATGAGTCCATTAATAAAAACCAAAGTTGTTCTTACAAAACATTACATCGAAAGACTGAAATATAATACGTTTTTTTTCTGTTTCTTGCAGGATACTGCATCATAAGAAGCCGTCCATCCATGAACGCTATATTTCGGGGACTGTTCCTATGTTCTCTGATGGCCATTTGTAGCTTAAACGATTTGTTTGTTTCCAGAAGACGATTCTATCTGTGTTTTGTTTCTTCTCTGAATAATGATTTGAGATCTAATCATCTCCTCAGAGTTGGAATTGGATAAAAGCAGTCCTGGTCTCAGCTGAATCGTGGTCTTGAACCTCTCTGGTCTCAACCCAAACTTGACATTTTCAGTCTCTATACTTTCTTGTCTCAGTGTTCTCCAGTCTCAGGCGGATCTCGATACTCTCCGGTCTCTGTACTCTGTGGTCAATGCTGGATCGTGATACTCTCCTTCTTTTGCGGTATCTTGCAGTCAATACTTTCTGAACTCTGCGCAATCTCGATATTCTCTAGTCTCTGCCTCGTCTCGATACTTTCCAGTCTCTTCCAGGTCTTGGTCTCTCTGGTCTATGCCGGGTCGACAGTCTCTGCTGGATCTTGATACTCTGTGGTCTCTGTAGGCTCTTGACACTCTCTGCTCTCGAGTGGGTCTTGGTCTCAATACTCTCTGGTCTCTCCTGGATCTCAATGCTCTTCCGTGTCTGCCAGTTCCTAACACTCTGTGATCTCCATAGGCTCTCGATAGTCTCCAGTCTCAATAACCTCCGAGCTATGCTGGATCTCGATACTCTCAGGTTTTCCCCTCAATACTTTCCAGTCTCTGCCAGGTATTGGTTTTGAGCACTCTCCGGTATCTCGATATTCTCTAGATTCTGCTGTATCATGAAACTCTCCAGTTTCAGGAGGATCTCAATATCCACCTAGGTTTTTTTGCTGGGTCTTCGTCTCAGTTAAGGAGGCCTTGATACCGTCGCATCAGCTAGTAATAATATTTCTGCTTACCCCGACTGTGTTTGTAAGTTTTGCACACTATGCCGCCTTTTATCTGCTCGCATGCACACAGATCTCTCCAGCAGCATCTATGGTTTGTGTGACAAGTACACTCATCGATTATAATGTCAAAGGCTCATCAGAGCAACACAAGGGGTTGTAGGGGCGGTACTCAAGGCCAGGCACCAATGATGTTACTCATACGCCAATCATACAGTTCGATTATTCTTCCTCGTTACCTTAGCAACTGAGCATCAAACTGCTGAAGACACTGAAATGCTGAAGATTCATGCCAAAATCAACATTTCCTCTGCTCCAGCGCGTGCAGTCATCAAACAGCTTTTGGAATAACGTTTACAAAGAAAAAGCTAATGTTCACTAGTTCCTGCGCTCATCTCTAGGTCAAGCGGAAAAAGCATTAAGGAACGGTCACAGACTTCGCAAACATCACAGGTGACAAGGAACAAAGATTTTTGGGGTATCTATGCTTTACTGGAAATAATACATGTTTAAATCACTTTGTTATTGTTCCACTTAGGCTTGTTTTCATCCCAGCTTTGTCTTTGTTTAAAAAGATAAACCCAGACAACTTTCTGAATGAATGAGTTTAGTTTTCTGAAGAAAATTAATTCTAAAATCTCAGGGAATAGACGTATTCCTTTGCTCTTAGACTTTAACGATGGGCATTTAACAGTGATTAACATCTTTTGGACCTTTTGCTTTTAATCGATGGGACAGTAGAGGATGTGACAACCAATCGATGGAAAAATGACCACAGGCATGAGACTCCTTGGTCCGGGTCACGTTACGTGTCCTGACAATTAACCCTCCTCTCACAGAGCAGGACACCCTAGACACTCTGAATCTTTAATCTAGGTTTTTTTTTCTTTTAGTTTTAGGTTTAATTTCTTTGAATTTCATGTAATATTCATAGTAAACTTAGTGGGAAAACATTGGTAAGAGTGCAATCGCAGTGAACTGAAGACCTCAGCTGTAAAACACCCAGGGGCAAACTCTCCAGTTTTTGGGGTTCTGGTGCTACATGCCTCTGCTTTTTAAAATTAGTGCTTGAGCATCAAAGCTGCGTAGAACACTACTGTACTTGCTCAGAGTTCTGCGTCTCGCCTTTCGGTGAATTTTTGAGGCCCTAACTGCGTTCGAAACGTCTTGTGAAAATTTAACTGTGTTGAATTTAATGATTCATTGACACTATCCTCTCGTTCTACATTGATCTTTTGCTACATTTGATTTCAAATCATTGGTCCGGTTATGCCACACTGGCCAATTAGCTCCAAACGGGCGTTCGTTAGTAATTAACCCAATGACTTAGTTCCCTTGAAATTATATTTCTATAATTTTGAGGTAATCGGTAGCAGCTACCACTGCAACCGCCACGAACGGTTTCCAGAGACAGCGTACCTGTGCGAGGCACAAAGGCCATGCCTGCGATCGGCTGAGTGGGGGTCTTGCGCGGCTGTGATTGGTCGTTTTGGCAGTAGCTGTGCGTTGCGGTCTGGATAAGCAGTGCTCGAGGACTCTTGCTCAGCCTGGCCTCGCCATCCTGCGTCTGAGGGTGTGAGTGTGTGTGGAGACACGCCGCGGAGAAGGAGGCTGGGAAGAACACATCTCGAGCTTCTTTAGGGAACTTGGGAGTACTTGGAGCCTCGCTGAAGCTCTGCAGATAGAAAAACAAACACCGTTTGAGTGACCCTACATTAATGAAAGCAAGAGCGGCGGGAGTCGTGCCAACTGATGCGTCACAGATGCAACGAAATACCCACAATCCATCACACAGTTCATTTAAATTACGTGCATGGCCACAACTGTAGAAAACCATCTGCAGCGGTCCCAAACTTTCTGTAGTCGATAATTTCAAGCCGTCAAGTTCTCATGTGACCTGCAGAGCTGCTCGAGAACATTGAGTAGAGAGCTTCATGGAATAAGTTTCATGGTTGAGAAGCTGCATCTGAATCAGGGCTATTCTTCTCCAGGTCCGGTTTTTTACCGCCACTTCAAAAACGACAACTCATTCCCTCGTGTTTTGAACTCTCTCGAGAGGTTCAGCAGGAGGAGAGGACGTTATTTCTACATACTCTATGCATTCTGCCCATAAACCTCAAATTGGAATGTTCCAGGAACCCAAGGTGAGACCTCCTTTCAACATCTGAACTTATTCACTCAGCCGCAAACACACTCAGACTCAACCAGAACATGGGGAAGTTGGCAAGCATGGTCCAATCAGCTGCTTTCGCAGAGTCCTACCTGACAAGCAGTGAACCTGCTGGAATCCCTCCATCGAGATGAACGACTTGCAAAGAAACCAGGGGAACAGAGCGGCCCAACAGAGATCTGCGAGTGAGCCTTGAGAGAAACAGTGCAGCTCCACAAACACACCACATGACAATAGAGCAGCTGTTCCCATAGCAACGAGACCCAAGCACAACCAATCACTGATCAGGGCTCTGGAGCTTCTCTCATGGTCTGCAAAAACAACACTTCCACTGAAGAAAACAACAAAGGTCTCCGGGTAAATCACTTCCACGAAATGAAAGATCTGCAGACACACGCTCAAGTCCACGCAACACCAGATAAAAAGTAAAACTACTGTACGTCAAAAACTCATCTCTAGTGCATTACCATTTCAGGTCGCATCGTGTTTGATTCTACCATCCATTATTGTATCGCCTCTCGCCCGTGAAGTGACCCCCGTGACCCCGAAAGGGAATAGATGAAGGAATGAAAAAAGAATTATTGCACGTGCAGAAATGGAAGAATGAGCTCGGAAGGTATTCATCTTGTTTGAAACAACGAACCCTGACTTTAAATCAGAAGGAGGATTACAGTTGCTCCCCGTCCGCTCGGTTTGACCACTATTGGTCCCGCTGTTCAAAGGAGAACCAGGCCAGTCTAAACACGAGGCTGAACTACATACCAAGCTTGTGCTGTTACTCTGGATGCAGAGCAACCCAGTTACCATGGAAACTGACCATCATATAGTACATAGCATCAACGCAGCAGCTGCTCCTCCTCCTCCTCCATGCGCTTAAAGCCACACTTCAAACTGAGAAACAGGGAGTGACCACAGCAGCAGTTCATCGACTGCCCACTAGAGGCTGGTGTCAGTACAGAGCAAGTGTATCTCACATGGCTGGCTGATTGAAACAAAGCGCCCCCTTGTGACTGGTTACAGAATGATTCCACAATACAATACGAGGGAAACTTTAAAATCATTTCCTCAAATGACGTTATTTACACAAGTGTTTTTTCAATAGTTATCTATACAGTGGACAAAGTTCAGGAGGTTTTTCATTATTTCTTCTCATTTATAGCCCAATAATCTAGGAGAGACCACGTGATTGACAGCTACAGTGAGCAGAGCGGACTGATCATTTACACTGATTCACATCGAAATCCATCGAACCGCAGTCGCTCACAGAAAAACCTGTAAAACTAGTTTGAACCTTGAAACCCTGATCCTCGATAACAAATCTTTTATTTAACAGGCTGCTGCCTCACCAAATAAATAAGCTTCTCTTTGAGATTTAAAGAGGAAAATATTTATATAGGTACATACACGATTTCTTTCAGGCTATTAAACCCCAGGTTCTGGAAGCGAGCAAGGCTTCTCACTTCGCTCTGTAATTTCCACACAGTTTATATTCATTCTGAACACGTACTGTTCATCTAGCATGAAAATCTTCATTCATTTCGAAAGAGACTAATCAATTAGTTTCATCCTATTTTAAAACATAATGTTAACTCCCAAAATTCTTGAGACAAAGTTCCCATGGAAACGTTCCAGAAATGTTCTGCCTCTTTGTGACCCTAGTTTTTACAAACACGAGTACATGAGCTCAGTATCAGGCCCGCTACAGAAGTTACTTCATGTTTAAACTAATAATATTAAAGATAATGCGTAACACATTTTTACACAATCATACATACATTTTATACAAATGACTAAGCATTTTAAAAACCCCACAGCCTTTTCGACAAACAGTACAAACACCAAAGAAGTAAAATGGATGAAGTGTCTGACGGTTTAAGACTCATTTAGCGGTTTTTCAGCAGACCTTCACATTTTTTGCTTTTATTATTATTGCGAGTAATCTTTGAGGATTATATAAAGCAAGGATCTCATAACAAGAGACTCAGCAGCATCTATACGACAGAAAGGAGACTTTCATCCTGAAACAAATGTAAACATCCTCCACTGAAAAAAAAAGCCATCCATCCAAACTTTAAACAACACCGGACTGATTGTTAAGGTACATTACAAGTGAACAGGAAGTGCGTTTCTTCATCGTGCCTCGCATGTTTGGTTATGTTTGTTTGCATCACTCTTTACAATTAACTTCCTAATCACACCAAAACTATTTCTTTCTTCTGACTACGACAGGAGGAAGGCACACTGAAGCATGCTGGAAACGGTCAGTGACTATATTTAAAATCAGGATGAAATCTCACTGTTTCTGACTCGCCTCCCCTCTACCTTTTTTATTTCAAGGATTTCATTTTCAATTGATTGTGTAATGAAAAGCTGATTTTATGTCTTGGACATGACGGAGAGCATATCTGGTGTCACCATTTTGATGACACACTAAGTCTACCCTGCTGTTCAAGTGGGGAGCAGGAACATAATGATTTGTGATAATTTGATGGTGTTGTGTCGGCTGGCGGTTGAGAGACTACAGGAAGGTCAACACTAAGAGTTTCATACTCAACTGAGGAGGATCCTCATAATCAGGGAGTGACAGAAAACCTTTGCCCAAATTCTCTATTGAGAGCATAAAAAAGAGCCTCGGAGCACAGCGAGAAATTGTTTAGAAAGCTTCTGTGCAAGCTTTCATTTCATGATTTATGTTTTCCGCTCCTACAAAAAAAACACAAGACATATCTCAAAAGAATTTGGTCAGTGGTTTTCGCGGTACTGCAGGTATGGTTGTGTAGTTTTTAAAAACAGAGCAGCGCACTGAATGCAGAAAAAGCAGAGTGTTATGGAGATGCATGAGATGCACATCTGCGAGACTCACTCAGAGTTCAACATACTGGTAAACTGCACGCAATGCCAGGCTTCCCAGTAACTGAAAGAAACAGATGGCAGATTTGGTGTCCAGCTCATGTTTAGTTTAATGTGTTTGTAAAATGTAAACATTGTTTATGTTAAAATGTTAACAATAGTTTTTAATCTTAGCTCACTCTTTGTATTTATATGATTTATTATTTGTACATTGGACATGTGTTTTGAACATTTGTAGATTTTTTTTCAATTTACATTGAAATATATTACATTTATATAAATATAAAGTGTTGTACATAAATATTTATCTAATCACTACCTTGTTAATTCATTGTTGATATTCATTGTGAGAAATAACGAACACGATCAGTGTCTTTGCAGAGATGAATATCCTTCATTATTAATAAATTCAGAAGAAGGTATCAAGATGGTAGCCCTTTGCATTAATCAGTAGCCAGCTGCTCTGTGACCCCTGCTCTGGTGCATATTATAAAATCATAGCATATTATAGTGGCATCAATATCACCCAAAACAAATATGTATTTTTATAAATAATTCTTATGTTTTATACAGCTAAAAGACCCTGGGGTCAGTTGTTTGTTGGAAAACCAATGTTACACAATGTCTACAGGCTACTGAAAAAAGAAAATCATGTTCGTTTTATGTTTATCAAGTTCTCCCCATTAGGATGAAAAAAAAAACACTGAATGTGGTCACATTGACCCAAAAGATAATTGGAGGGTTGAGCTGAAGATTGCATTGTCATCATGGTAAAGAGATTAGTTTGTCTAAAATTAAGTCTCAAAAAAAGAGTCACTAGAGAGAAACGTTTCCAACCTGGAAGCTCTGAAGAAGAGACCCCTCCAAGCCTGAAAGAAGTGTGCTACAGGAAAGTGATACAGTCTGGAAAAGCGTCGTGGTTCAGATGAGAAAAACCAGAGCTCTTTGGCCACAGAGATGTTGGCAGTGTTTGGAGAAAGAAGTGAGAGGAATTCAACCACAGTGAAGCATGGTGGTGGGAGGATAATGCTGTGGGGGCTGAAGAAAAGATAAAAAAAGTAGAGTAAAAGAATATTTTCCAAGTCAACCTCAGACCAACATGTCAAGAAAACATGATGCCGACCCAAAACACACTTTGCCAAAGAAAGACCTCCACAGGAGCAACGTGAGGGAATCTGAATGGACTACAATTAATAGAAAGTCTGTGGGGCACACTGAAGTGCAGCGTTTGTGCCAGAAGACAATTTTCGCTTTTTTCCTCATTGCTTCAGGATGTTTTGAGAACGGCGAGCTCAGAAGATTAGAAGCAGCTAATATACACAGAAGCGATCGACTGACTCAGCTGCCATTCGACTCGAACGCTAAACTCGTATCCTGCTCTGATCAGCAACAATGAGAAAACACTCGAGAGATGGGCACCAGACAAAAGTGTGAAAGAGCAGGCAGCGACGAATAAAAAGTCACGACACAAAGCAGGGCACTCAGCACTCACTAATCAATTACTATCAGAGAGAGAGAGAGGGGGGGGGTGTTCTCTTGGTTACTGTTGCTAAGTTGTAGATTCAATGAGAGGTAGCATCAAGACAGAAGAGATTCTGGAAATGCTCAAGAGAAGCAGGTTTCAAGACATGGAGATCAGGTGAGTGATTAGAGCGAGAACAGCAAACACCAGCGTGATTCAGCAGAGATCTGGAGCACTACACTTTTAATCTTGAAGAGTTCAAATCAAGCCGACTAATTAAACCGGCGGTACCTGGCGCTGGGCTGATGTGGCCGTCTGTATCTGGCAGCACTTCACAGCTTGATCCAGAGCTACGTCCTCATCCACCTGAGAGAGAGAGAGAGAGAGAGAGAGAGAGAGAGAGAGAGAGAGAGAGAGAGAGAGAGAGAGATGAACCGCAGAAAATGTTGCCATTCTCAATGAAACACTGGAAGGTTTTCATTCCATTCCAGCTGCACTCGCAGACCTGTAAACTTCCGCTCAGAACACTTTTTTTTTTAATCTCGTCCCGTCCTGATTAGTAAATCTTTGACAGAATGAAATATAGAGTTTGTAGCACTCATTACAGCAGCATTCTCTCATATCAGACCTTTTAAATCAACATTTTAAAAGAAAACTTGATTTTTTTATCACTTCTTCTTGGGGTCAAGTCATCAAGACACAGAGTTGTAAAAAATGCAGGAAAATTGTGAAATAAATATTAATGTTATAAATTTTAAGCCGTAGAAGTCTGCATGCCCCAGTGCCAATCACTCCGGCTGTTTCACATTAAGTACAAACGACGTGACCCACCTATTGTTTAATTTTGATTTCAAATACAATGTGGAGGTTTCGAAAAGGTTAAGTTTGATGTTTTGGTTTTACATTCAATAGTTATGACGCATACTTTTGCAGGTAATTCAAAGTAAAATCTGAGAAAATATGCAATAGTCTTTCAGTTTAATTTTACAGATCCCAAATCAGCTCCATCTAGAGGGGAAAAGAAGGGATAAGACTTGGAAGAACAAGACCTGTGATATGGCTTGTGTTTTTGTGATAAGTGCTTGAAAACAGTGTTTAAGGGTTAGCAGAGGTTCGTAGGTTTTTGACCTTTTTGAGGGATTCCTGATTTTTTCTTTTTATTTTTGTCATAAAACACGAAAACAGTCAGTTGTTATTTTTTGTCAAAGGACAAAATTTACTTCTCAGAATGGTATTTTTATACAATTCCAGTTTTTTGTTAATTATTGTGTAATGTCCTGAAAAGATGTTTTAAAGGTAATGTATTAGAGCAAAGTTTAAAGATGTAAACAACGCCGCTTATAAAGGATAAAAAATGATTTTTTTCAAACAATTTTTCTGTCAAATTCCTCTACCTAATATATAAAGTATATAAATAAATGGTGTTGTCAGAAAAGTTTTTTGTACATATGGACACACAATAAAGTGCTCGCGTCTGGGAGAAGATCCCCCTCCCGTGTTTAATCTGGCGCTGTAACGGCAAATCACATTCATCAACGAAAAATAACTTTGTGATCGTCAGGAAACACCAATTTAATAAATAGCCTTCACCACATGTAGGAATTTTCCTTCTGCTGTCGTGGCAAATTCCGAATCAACTTATTTATAACTTATTTATTAACTTGTTATCGTAGTAGTATGGAGTGGAAGTAACAGTCTGCGAGTGCAGCCTCTAAAAACTCTATATTTCTGGCTTTGTGAAAGGTCGATGTGCTTCAGAGCTCAACAGAGTCATTCTAAACATTTTTGAGCTCGTATACAAGGCGCACAATTTAGGGAAAACAAATACAGAACACAAGATGGAGGCGAAAAAGCTCATTCAAGAAAAGCTGATTATAAACCGGCGGTACCTGGCGCTGGGCTGATGTGGCCGTCTGTATCTGGCAGAACTTCACAGCTTGATCCAGAGCTACGTCCTCATCCACCTGAGACAGAGAGAGAGAGACCTTTTTGATTATTTTAAAATAATTTTACATTCACCAAACAAATAAAAACGTATTCCTTAACATAAACAACCCTGATTTTGATGTTTCTGAGGAGTGAAACAGAGATATAATGAAGTGAACAAAGACGAGCGATTTGTGCAGGAACCAAACCCTCTGAACGTTTTGTTAGATCCTGCTCACATTTGTTTACAGTTGAGGAGACGTCATCTTGGGTAAAACCCGTAACCCCCCCCCCCCAATATCCTCCTGAAAAATCCTGTTGAAGCAGGAACCTCGGTTGAGAGGCAGTGTGGCATCAGAAATGCTTTACTCATTCATTCATTCATTTCTGCAGTGAACACAGCCGTACTCAAGACTCAACCAGAGGTCATGATCTCACCACAGCAAACACCAGAGTGTCCTGCACGGTCCGCCAGAGCATGAAAAGAGATCAAGCCAGCACTCAGGGTGCACAAAAGAACACATTTGCCATTCATTTCTCTTCATGACCACATCTCTGAAAACATTTTCTGTAAAAATATGGTAAAAATGTGTGAGAATGACATTCTTTTCTGTTTTAAAACGGCTTGAACATACAATTATTTGATATCCCTCATAGCAAAAGAGTTTTTCTACAAGATGACTGTAGAATTACAGATTATTTCCTGTAAACAAAGCTTTAAATGGGGGAATTTGGTCCATGAAGACTCAAGGCAAGCGCCAAGTGCCAGCTTTTCTCATTTATTTCATCACTGGCCCTTCAATGTTCATTATAAAGATTGGTTAGAGCTGTGCCAGTCCGTTTGCTGGAATTGAAAGTTAACATTACACTCATAACTTCCATATTGGGTTATTTGGAATCGAAGTCTGTGAAACACATTACTCCATGTTTGTTGAGGCAAGTTGTAACTAATGAAAAAAGGATTAGGAGTCAGATTTTCACAATGTATATAGAACTTGGTGTAAAAACCAGCTGTTTCTTGCTGTAAACTAATCCTAAAATATTGATCACCCCATCCGAGAGTTGTCTGAAGCGAGTGATCAACCCAACGAGTGAACGATGAACGAGTGGTGCCATTTCATACAGGAAGTCCACAATTTAAAGTTCTCACTTTTCTCCACGTTTTTTCAAACAGCTCCCAGTGATCCTCCAGCAACAGAATTATTTTGTTGTTGTTTAACCGCCCTTCCAGCTTCATTGACTATTCCCAGGGCGAGAGTAAGTTGATGTGTCATATTAGATTAGATGTTTAAACCTGTGTTTCCTAAACTGTACTTGGATTAATTTGGTTAAGAATATCTTCTAAAGATGTGGAAGAACAAAAGCTTCCTGATTAGGGCAATAAAAGATAAAGATACTCTTGACAAGTGGCATTCCAATCTCCAGTTTCTAAGAGTTGCTGCGCAAGTCTGGTGTGACCAATTCTTCATGTTGTATAGATCAGAGTTTCTTAACCTTTTTGACACTGGGGCCCAATTTTCCCCGTACAGCGAGATTCAAGGCCCATTCAAAACTTGTTAATGATCCACATCTTGTTTGATTTGTGTTTAATAATTAAATCGTCATTTTATGGTTTATTAAAGTAAAATCTTTAATGTATTCTTTAACCTCTTAAGCCCTAAGGCCTATTTCAGCAAAATCCTATACCTTTACTTTTTAAGGCATTTCTCAGCTTTTACAAGGCCTAAACTGCAAATCTTGGTATCAAAATGAAGATATGTTCTTGGGGAGTGGTGTGGATGAGTTAATTTGACAGTCAAGAACACTGGGTAAGAGTAAATGAGGTTGAATTGGCCAAAAAATGAACTCCGCCTAACTCCTTATTTTACTTGTAACGAAGCAAATAAACACAATCAATTGTAACCACTACATATCAAGAACATCTGTAGCAAGTTTGGTGTTCATACTACAAGAAACTAATATTCTGTACAGGTTTTGATTGAACAAAAGTTCAGGCATAATCCATGTTGGCACAGTTTGGCACAATAATTGAAATATGGAAAAAATCTTGTCCAAAGCTTCCGCTACGTTCATAGTCTTCTTTTCTTGCTTACGGGACATGATTTCAGCAAAAAACTCTCAAAGAAACGCTGTAAAAGAGGGGTTGATGCCCCTTTGCGCCATCTTAGTGCGCTTTGCGTAACCTCCCATTCATACAGCTTCCAACCTTGGAACTTCCACGTGTGCCCACCCTCGACCATCTGTCCAATCCGGGAGCTCTATATATCGCTGGAAAGCTTCGAATCTGTAGAATCCAATGATATCCACCATTTTGAGACAGACAGGATATCCGACGAATCACAGGACATGGAGCGTGGAGAGGACTGCTTTTAAGCACGGGGAGTGTTTCCATATTTGGTGATGTTATTCAGGCCCAGAGCTATGGAAAAGAGCCAAAATGGAGTTTCCGCGAAGCTATCGACCGGACATAACAACACTGACCGGACATAACAACACTGACTGGACATAACAACACTGACAACGGACTTTTATCGCTATGGAAATAACTTTTTGTTGAAAAAACGGCAAAGGTAAGACAAGATTTACATGCTTGCTTGGTTTTCGCTGGCGTTTTTTCGGGAACTTTCGCTCCCTGCTCTGAAATACTTCATGCAATGTAAATGAGTTGCA
Source organism: Danionella cerebrum (assembly GCA_007224835.1). NCBI lineage: Eukaryota > Metazoa > Chordata > Actinopteri > Cypriniformes > Danionidae > Danionella > Danionella cerebrum. Next base: position 183,784 of record SRMA01027274.1, on the reverse strand, counting down.
TATCACTGGATTCTGCTGGTTGTTAGCTTTCATTTGATGCCATGGTTTTGGTGTTTCCGTTTATATTGTGGATACATATCGCACATAAACAAAAACTTGGTCATGAATTATACTCCGGACATGTTGTTGTTTATTTGCATGGCGTTCGAGCTGTGGTTCACGGATATGAAATTGAATTAGATACGTTTTTAGAGGAGTTTCCACTGAACACAACAGTATTTAATATGTGTGGGTTATTCTCAGGGTTAGTGAGCTATGAGCGAAAATGTAACGCACAAGGGGGCAAGTCCCCGGTACCGGGGACTCTCGAGCTTAAAAAGTTAAATTAAAGTAAAATAAAAAAAATTTTAAGCACACTTAAAATAAGTTTTTTAAATTAAATAAACTGTAAATGACACTTAAATAGAGTGCAACCAGCTGATGAACTTGACAAACTAGTAGTCTTAACTTTTGTACCATTTGTCTCTCTCCAAATCTGTGACAAATTAACAACAGTCTGTTTTTTTAACATGCTACAAATCACATTTCATGTTTACCTCTTAATGAGAGACTTGGGCCTGTCTCTTAGACATGATCAAATCCAGTCTGGGTGGAATGGGGGATAGGCTGACTCTTAGGGTAGCCTCAAGTGATGCTCTGAGTCTGCGGCGAGCTTTGGTCTCAGTAAGAATCCAAGATAAGTTGGAGTTCAAGAAACAACGGCTGTCCAATGGCTCTTTTATTAAACTCTGTACTGGAGCGAGTACAGCAAGAACGAAACGGCGAAGCCGGCTCAACTCAACTGAACCAAAACAACAATATCCCCATAACGTAAGTTTTGACCGAAATAGATCATTTTAAAGTTATCGTTATTAACAGAGAGAACATTGGTACGTCTTACCATCAATCAGATCTCTCTACGTTTGCCCGGGAAACTGCAGCAGCGCGAGACATTTATCATTTGTTTTTTTATGTCCTCTGATGGATTTGAGTGTGGTTTAAAAGGTAAAAAAACTAAAACAAAATGAGACAAAGAGCCACATTCTTATTTGGCCGAGGCTCTATTGGCGCATAACACAACGCCTGACGGACGCCTCACTGCTACCAAGTGCTAGAAAGCGTTATTCAAGTCCCGCGGCCCTCACGTTCAGAACAGATTTTTTTTCGCGGCCCACTAGTTGGCGCTCGCGGACCGAGATTGGGCCGTGGCCCCATGGTTAAGAAACACTGGTATAGATGACCTGCTTCTTTCCAATGATAGGACTAACTTCTTGTAATTTGTTATTTACACATTTGTCCCACTCGGTTTGGCATTTTTTCCCAATGTATAAAGTTAAAAAAGCTTTTAAATCAAATGCTGAGATCTTGGATACGATTGGTTCTTGTAAAGTAGCAGCTTTGGCAAAACGATTCATTCCCTGGGATTCCAGTGTGTCCAGGTACTCCAGGTTTAGCAATTTAACTAAAACTTCAGTTATTGTTGGGGGATTTTTTTACCAATGCGTCGAGGCATGACTTCGAATCAGAGATGATGAATTTCTTCAGTTTTTTAGTCTGAATTAAATTTAGTGTCATAAGTATCAGCTGTGAATATTGAGCTTGTGATTCTGGCTCCCTGCTGGTGGCACTGGGTGGTGAAGGGTGCAGCCACGTTATTTACAGATTTCGATCCATCTGTATATTATGGCATGGTTTGGAAAGTTGTCCTTGAACACAAGCAGTTGTTAATGGTAAAAACTTGGATGAGTTTTAGATTATTTTCTTATTTCCTAAATTAGAGTTAAATTAATTAAAAGTAGATACTGGGTTTTTGTTGGTGCCATGGTGGGGCTTTACAAAAGTGCATTTGTTCTAGAGAATCAGAATCAATTACTACAATTTCCAGATGTTTCAGGGTAGATTTGTTTTGGTTTCTTGTCATAAAAAACTAAGTTGATTTTTAAAAACTGGAGCAAAAGCTAGATTTTCTTTATTTGTTCTTCATTTTATAACAAAGCTAGTTTCTTCTGTTTTCCAGTGATGGTTCATTCGATTCTACATTCAAGCTTGGCATTGATGATGTTCTGTAGGATCCTAGTGCCAGACATATGCCTTGATGATGCTGTCGAGGGCTTGGATGTATGATTTCCTATTGGAGCAGTAAATGATGCTCCTGTAGTCAAGCCTAGATCTGATCAGGGTTCGATAAATATTCATCAACTATCTACACCCAATTATATCTCTGGTTCGTTGTGCAAAGAGCGCAGTTGGCAGAAACAAGGGCAGATTGTTTTTGCTTACGAGAACTTAAAACCATTTTGCACTGTGCAGATCTGGATTTTATTTCCCTTCTGTTGAATCTTCCTTTCAATGGTTGCCATGTTCTTGCTTCTACAGAATCATCTACATACAAGCTGCAGACCACATCGGTACCAATGATATTTGTAATACTCTTTATTTCAATATCAAAAAGGGGTCACAGATAGGATATTTCCTTGGGGTACTCCAAGTTCTTGTTCTGATGATGCATTTAATACTTTTACTTTAAAAAAAAAACAAAAAAAACTTTTAGATAAAAAAAAAGTCTGGATAAAAAAGTAGCCTTTTAAAATTAATTTCATCTAAATCTTTTAGAATTCCCAATATTCAGCCAATAGTTGTCAGCGCTAGCGTTCATAAAATCAAACTACAGGCAGAGCTTTGCCGAGTTACTCCACCACAGATGATTGACAGTGCAGCATTCCCTTTCTCCTTGACTGTTTATCCGGATCGATTGTAAGATTCACGCTTTATAATGAGAGTGACGGGTCGGAAAGATGTGTTCTCTCTAACCACCTCAGTTAAAATCCTTTCCCTCCCTCGAACCGCACGAGGACCGGCGAGGATCCCCAGCGAGTCTCTATAGTTTAGAGGACTTCCGCTCGCGCTTGAGAGTTCCCCCCCCTCTCCACTGACAGGAGCTGAACGCATGACACACAGACCAAGTGAGAGGCGACACCGAGCGAGAGATAATGGACCCCACGAGTGCGTAGACCAGCACCGGAACCTCTCGCGTTAACTCCAACTGGACCTTTTTGTTTTTCTCAAAATGATTAATAAAGACGAATGGATCCAACAAGGGCTGCTTCTACGCTTGACGAACGTCTACGTCAAAGACAAGGAGCACGCTTGCTGAGGTATTACTTTTCTATGTTAGCTTTTAAGCACAGATCAAGTGATGAATGAGCCTCGTTTGGTTTAGAACAGAAATCCCTTCTGTTTAACACGTACCACAGCTCTGCTTCTCGCTCTCACCTGTTTGATCAGCATGTAGGTCTCAGACATGATCTTCTCGATGCCGCGCAGGTCATAGGTCAAGCCCTTCTGCCCCTGCTGCCAGACCCTGTAGGTGTCGAGAAGGAGCGTCTTCCCTGACTCCACGTCATCCAGCAGCTTCCTCTTCCTGTTTGCTCTCTGCAGCAGCGGCGGCGGCGGCGGCGGCTCTGTGCTGCTGAGCACAGGTGTGAGGGGGCTTGAGACGGGATTCGGTACTTGTTTAGCTACATTTGGCTGGTTCTGCTGCTGCTGCTGTCTGGAGCTGATACTCAGCTCCTCCAGGGAGAGCTCCGAAGCCCTGCTCCTCTCTGGGAGCTTTTCAGTCTCATTCACGGATGGCTTCACCGCCACATCAGTTTGAGGGTCACCATGCGTTTGAGGGTCTTTGGGTTTCGAGGAAGCACCTCTTGATCCGGAGGCGAGCTCCATGGGTTCTGGCTGACGGACGGGCGCTGGGGTCGCAGGCTGCAGCGAGAGATGCAGAGGGGCCATGCATGGCTGAGAGACGCTGGGTGGGATGCTCTCCGCTCGGGGGGTTTCCTTGAGTCCTGTTTTTGGCTGGTGTGGTTGGGAATATTTGGGATCCTCTGCAGCAGACGGTCGACTGGACACATCTGCCGTGGTCATTTCACCCAAAGCAGTGGCTGAAGATTTAAGGGGATCTCTGACCTGAGAGGAAGAAACATGGAACAGTGAGTTCTCATACTTGATTTGATCACACACCACTGCATCGTCGCTAAGCTCCGCCTCTAGAGAAGAGATTGCCCAATCAGAGTAAAGTATTCGCAGCTTTCTCTCCGGTTGATCAGGATCCTAATTAAAGGTGATCCTCTTAAAGGCACCAGAAAAAAATAGTGGTTTTAGCAAACGACCATCTTTCGCACCTTGCTTTCATCCCAGACTCCGGTTCCTGGGATCTGTACACAAAAGCACGGCTGCTGGATGCTGATTGGCTGAAAGAACACTGAGCTGGTGTCATTTATCCATGTACAGCAGTGTATACTTCCTCAAGATGCAACTCACAGGAAGCATGAACTTCGGAAGGTGAATGTGAGTTTGAAAATGGGTGAACGCAATCCATTATTCTGCTGAAATCCAACAGAAGGAGATACAAGTTTTGTGTCTGTCGAGTCACTAAACCTTGTCTTCACTAATCATGAATGAATGAATTCTGCTAGGGGCAGTTCACGTTTAACCAGCATAAACTAGTGACTCGGAGACAGCATTAGCTACAGAAAACTGAAATATGATTGGTGCACGTCCACATGCAACCAGATGTTCTTTTTTTATTCCTGACAAATCCCTTTCTTTTCATTGTTACACTGATGAAACTCAATTTTACATCTCGTTAAATCCAGCCATTTCTAATACTTTGTCTCTCTATCTGAACTCAAAGAACGGTTTTCTTATCATTTCCTTCAGTGAAACAGCATCAAAACAGAAATGTTGCTATAAAAGATAAACATAAACCGGATCTAAAGCCCTTTGCACAGCAGATGTGATTTTAACCGTGTGTTTTAATGGAAAAACAACAACAGCATATTGTATGACAAAAAGACAAGCATTACAGGGACCCGAGGATCTCTGGAGGAAAATTGTGGAGGATCTTCAGCACGACAGCGGTGTGTGCGGTGTTATACTTGCATTGGAATGGATTTGGCTAAAGTTAAAACAAAGCATGAGCTGTTTATTACGCGTTCACCACAGGTCACACACATTTGTCTGAAGTGAAAGAAACTTTGCCGGACGAGGAATCCGTTCTTGTTGAACATCAAAACTGTAACGGAGATTCCACAAGCGTTTCATGTGTATATAACACATGGTGTGTTTGCGTCTATATATATATATATATATATATATATATATATATATATATATATATATATATATATATATATTCGCCTTTTCGTATCGTTCTCAGTGTGGTGTAAAGGCCTCAACCCCTGCACTCCATCCAGTCATGTTAAGAGTCTTGGGGTCATCTCTGTTCCACGCCCTCTTTGCTTTGGTACGGTGACCTTGAGTGGCAAGAACGGCACCTCAAATAAAATCTACTATCATTATTATTATAAATCCCATTTGAAAGTGTGACGATGCTTCGAAACTTGTGTAGGTCTCTAAACTCTGTTTTGTTAATTCTCCAGGTGTTGAAATGTATAAATGTACGAAAATCTATTTTCTGGCCCAATCTCTGTGTTCACGAAAAGAAGGTCGTCCGGTAAGTCTTGGGTTGATCACAATTCAATTAATTTCTTTTTAACTTAAGTGTGTATTCATCAGTTTTATTTTATTACTGTATTAAACACTGTTGCCTCCTGGTGAAGGGGGCGTGGCCTGGTGGGAAAGGGACGTGAGTAAATAAAGCCATGAGCCGCTTGAAGAAAACACAAAGCGCTGAGTGGAGAAATCACAGCGTGAGGTGCAGGGGTCCCGTTATTAACACATGGATTAAAACCCCCTGGAAACTCTGAGAAGAAAGCAAAGTGTGTTCTCACCCTGGTGAGTGTATCCAGATTATCCTCCAGGACTTTCACAGTGAAGAAAAACGCTCTCTTGGCCAAAACCTGGCGGTCCACATCTCGCAAGTACTTCCTGTAACACACGGCACATGAGCAAATAGAGCACGGAGAACCGGGAGCAAACACAGCACAGCAGCTCAAACAGCAGAGCCAAAGGCTTCACTTGGAGAAGAGCAGCAGTAATTATCAAAGTACATTCAACATAACGAGAAAGTCCTACTTTTACATCTCTATTTCAGAATTCCTGATCAGAGTAGGGTTCTCTGTGCTCTTACTTTCCCTGGTCAGGCGTCCTCTGGAGCATGAGCGAGATTTTCAGAAGCGTGTGGTGATCCTTCAGCTGAGACAGGACTTCCAGCAGCAGGACGACGGATCGGTTCATATGAGAAGCGAAACTTCCAGGACGATCGATCTCATCTACTGGAATACGCCAGATGCCCTGAGCAGGAGAGAGAGAGCCGGCAGTGAGTCTCAGTGGAGGTGCTCTACCCTTCGGCAGACCCTCGTCCACTCGTACTTTCGAAAAGAAAGTTCAAAAAACCTTGTGGCAAACCCGAGCAGAGCTCTTCAGATGCGACCTGAAACTCAAGCACACCTTCACCACACAGGAACAAACGAGGCACCGTGGCTTCTCTGCCGCCAGAGGAAGCCATCAGAGCATCTTCAAACATGGCACGCAGCAGTGTTCTGTTTCAGGCGATCCCCAGAGCTTCGGCAACGATCACCTGAGCCACCACAAAACACCATCCCAAACAACTGCAACATCCCCATCTTCCCATCCCTCCCAGTTCATGGGTATTGCCATGCAATGCTGCAGAGGTGGTTCATCGAGGACAACCCTATAACATTCTCGGGGGGAGGGGGATGAAATGACAAATCAATCAATGCCATGTGCTCAGTGCTCAGCAAAACGTTATAGAGAGTACACCCCTCTACATTTCCTGAGATACTACAATACTATACTATACTACAAAATACTCTCCCAGATGTGTGATAAAAGTTCCACCACAGGTGACTCTAATGATTCATTTAAGACGAGTCCAGAAAAAAAGAAAAGCTCCTTCAATTTCATGCCGTCAGCAATGGCTCCCCATGGAAGAGAAATGTCACAAAAACTGAGAAAGGAAATCATTTCTTTACACACAAAGGTGAGGGCTACAAGAAGAAGCTTTACATTCAGTCAAAATACTGAAGCAAAAGTGATTTAAGAGAGATGGAAGGGCAACCATCTCACAGAGACGTCCAGAGCGTCCACGGCAGCGAATATCTCGACAGGAGCATCTTCTGGTGAGAAGGTTCCAGCATCGCCAAGTTCACTGCAGTTCTCGAAAGCAGTAAAGCGAGTGTTACGCTGCAGAGGAACGGCAGCATGGGTATCGTCTATGAAAGAAGCCTCTGCTGAAGAACGTACACATAAAAGCACGCCCTGAATTTGCTCAGGCCCATGCACAAGAAGATGAAGATCCTGGGACAAAACAAACAACACTCAGCATGAAATAGACCTCCGGAAAATGTTCACAGGAAGAAAATGAGAGGAATGCAGGAGGCAAAAGTACAGAAGAAATGTTCTAGGACAGTTCTCACCATCTGCTCTTGTCTCTGGATGAGCTGCTGAGGAACCACCTCTCGCTCTCCTAATCTCAATCTCTTCATCTTTCTCTCCAGCAGCAGTGGGTAAACATTGCTCCAATTCCTTTAAAGCTGCCATCGATGAAACTAATTCAGATAAAGGCAGGGAAAGACGGAACTCTTTCCCTTGAAGCCCCTCGCATCAATTCCAAAACCTGGTGCTGTGGTGAGCCTTGGATGAGTGCAGAAGGTGTATGAGAATCCGCGATCCGAAGTTTCGTGTGACAATGTGCCTCAACCAAAAACCAACGGGAGCTCTCATATCTGACCGAATGGTGCGTTCCGGATGAGTTTTTCACCAGGAGAACGACCAATGAAAGCTGGCTCTTTGGATGATGATAAAAGCCACTCGGTGGCGCTCATCCCACATTTTTCCACGAAGAAGAACTTCTTTTCGTGAAGGAAATAATAAAGTAAAGTCCTAAAGACCCTAGTAGTTTGTGATATGGGCACACACATCTCTTTCTGGATGATGAAGGGGCTGCGCGCTGCTCTCAGGGTGCAATGCTTCAGCAGTGTGACACGTCCTCAGAGTAAACAGCAATTACTACAAACAGAGTGTTTCCCAACAGAAAGCCTGGAGCGAGCAGAGCTGTGCATCTCAATGCAATCCCCCGCAGCACTGAAACGAGAGAGAGAGAGAGACCAGCACATTCTGTAGTTAACTCCTAAAACGACGATATAAATAACATCATGGTCTTGAATGTCTCTCCCATCATCTACTATTTCCACAATAACATTGTGTTCATACCTCTACACCATGGACCTAAGCTCTGACGACGCTGCCTTGTGTCAGTGAACCGCGTGGAGCAGTTGTTTGAGCTTCACCTTCTTGTCTGACAAGAAATTCAGACGGCGCAACAAGAACAAGGTTTTTCTACAGAGCTTCACTAACAACACTGCCTTCGACGGAGTAACATGGATCTACAGCAGCCAGAGGAACACGGACATCCCACAGTCATGCTGAGGAGGATCCAATGATACAGCGAGACTGCACTGTGCTGCTCTTCCTTCTTTTAATGGTCTACTAGCAGAGGCCAGTGATGCCGCTAAACCAGTTAAACCTGTCAGCGATGCTACTGGCTCTGGACTGGAAAGGTTCCTGCTTCAGAGCAGCATGACGAGCATCTCTCAGTACTAAACACGCTCAGATACTTGAAGAAGGGTCTCTCTTTCGACTCTTAAGCCATAAACTAGATCGAAAATGAGCGAATGTTAACGGTGGTGAGAGTCAAACCGATGGATTCCGCTCTGAAATGTTTTCAGCAGTTCTATAAAAGGCAGGTGCTTGAGCTTAGTCTATGTAAGGACATGGAGAACATTCCAGAAAGCAGAAGGAATGCCACTGAAAGTATGTGGATGGATGGTCCTAAACAGCATCGAGTCCATGAAGGAGGAGGAGGAATGTAGAAAGAAAAAGAGAAACATCAGGATGAGAAGCACAAAGCAAACCTCACATCAGAGGAACATGGTCCCGAGCGCTGCAGGAGCGTGTTAAACAGCATTCTACAGAACTACAACACAATCAACCGGCAAATTGTGGATCGACTGATATTTCACCTCCTCTCCCTGCTCCTATCAAAGTGGTGAGGAACGCAAGCGGTTGTTGATAACAATCACAACGTTCTGCTTTCATTCCACAGATATCAGCACGATTCCTCTCTGGCGTATGCCGTACGCGTCTGGCCAAAGTTCTAAGGATTAGAGCTGTAATCGAGCCGAAAAAGTTTCGAGGCCGAGCCAAACACGATTTTGTCAACCACTTATTAATGAGCCGAACATTGTTCAAAGGAACATAACTCCACCAAGACAGAGCATACGGTAGAAACAATGGCTGAAGGTTGTTTATGTCACTCGCCAAAGTAAACACAATACAGTTATCAGCTGCCTCAAGCCCAAAGGGCAGTCTCCCGCCTCCAAAACCACGATCACATGACTGCGAATATGAGTCTATGTGTTCGAGTAAGATAATATATACAGAAGAGGCTTCTCCTAACGCAGCTACTTCTTTTTTCTTTTGATATTGGATTCGTTGGATAGAAACAGCACTTTATTCTCAAATATTTTATTTTTGTGCATAAATTTAATTTGAATCTTTGGATGGAAACATGGCTAGTCTTTTTAAAAGTATAGTATTCTGAAAAGCTCTGTTAACAGGGGATTGTTCCTAATTTTAGAACTATACTTTTGTCCGTTTAAAGAAATTACATAAAGTTCACTTCTTTATTCTTTTATTCCTGTTAAACTGATAGCAGTAATGCAGTGGGGTATTTTTCACAGCTCCAAATTTACTCAATCCAAACGAAAAAAGGCTCAATTTCTTTTACCTTTTTCTTGTTCCTTGATCAAAATGTAATTTATCTCCAACTTTCTCAGAAAGAAATTTTCGAGATCTACAATTTTGAATTCAGTAAAATATTTTCTCTATTTTCCATTTGAAAAAGAGATGCTTCAGAGTAGAACTGAAAGTGGAAATACTCTTGAATACTTTTAGCTAGGGGTCCACAGAGTTGACGTTTATTAACATTTATGCATTTGAAAAAAAAAAAACATTTATGCATTTGGCTTCAGATAATAATCATTGCTTTCGTTTGAAGTGGACATTAGAAGCCACAAAAAAAACTAACTTGTGAGAAATAAAAAATCAAAACATGAGAAAACGATGGATTTTGTTTCAGTTTTCACTCAATGAACCACCCAATCCAATGCTTAGCGTTACGAAATACACCTGAGCGTTCTATAGGGAATCTGATGCTCAGAGAGCAGCTCATCCTCATTTCCCTGCTGGGGGTGAGCAGCTGCAACCAAGCCATACATCACCAAGTGCCAAGCAAAGCTTCTGATTCAGTGAAGCTCATCAGCTCAGCGGTGACCAGTTCTCTGGAGTGACCAATCACGCTTCTCCTAGTAAGCTTGAAGCACAGGAGTCGGGTGAACTGGTTCATAATGAAGCAAAAGCTGCAGCGAGTGAACAGCTAGAGGAGAAACGAGGTGAGAGGCGGTGTCTGATGGAGGCCTGCAGCTGTTCCTGATGTGATCTATACAATCTGACAGTGACTCATTGATCTGAGCAAGCATACGGGGGCTTCCCCTGGTCCTCAGAGCACATGGATAGTGCTCATTAGCCAAATAGAGAATCAGAACACGCTTCAGCTTCTCTTCTGCTGATGCTGAGGAGAAATGTTCCTGAGAAACATTTGCTGTTTGAGCAAGAGTTCATCTGTTTCTTTAAGATGGTTCCTATGGCTGAATGGAAGCTCTAGATCTTCAACTGCTTGTGTCCACTACACTACTTGTGTTTACACAAGAACATTTTTCAATCATTAATGTCATTTGTTCATGTTTAAATCCAAGAGAAATCCTAGTCCACCTCAGGTCCTGTCCCTGTTCCTCAGTGATGCACTGCCTCGATGGATAGATCTTGGAAAGATGCTGTGCAACTTGATGAAGCTACTGCAAAAGAATTGGGTCCAACAGACACCAAAAGCACGTGGATCTCTGCAAGTCTTGAGGCATCGCTCACTTTTTATTTTTAAGAAACTTAGTAAAAGTTGAATCGTAAACACGCTTTGCAAACCAGAGCGATGTCTATTTATTTTCTGGACGCAGCAAATACATCATGAAGTAAATCATGTTCCGTTCTTGCTCGTGGTGATGAAACCAGGCCTCGACAACTATTAGCCGTCATCATCGCTAACAGCACACTTCCACCAGCCCATTACCCGCACCACCAGTGATCTCCACAGACCCCCTACTGAACCCAGCCATCCCCTCCTGTAGAAACGGAGACCCTGGATCCTCTGCTCATGTGTCTATAACGCTGCCTGAGTTCAGTCAACTGCACGTGGAGGAGGAGGCCAAAAAAGCTTTGCGTCTATCTGCTGCTGCAGAGAAACAAACTTCTGCTGGTAACATTCAACTGCACTCCCCTGTCGCTCCTTGTTGTTAGAATGTTCATTTCCCGTTCCTCCTGCAGATTTTGCTCCAGCTTTCATCATATCATACTCATTTTGAGCTGAGGGATCGTCGCCATTTTCCACGACAGCCAACGCACCCATTCACACATCCCACGTTACAATGATTGAAAGTCCACGGCAAAGCAGGCCATGTGATCCTCACTTGATATGAAAAGAACCTGGAGCAATTCTAACGGAGTAATGCTCAATGTTACAATGACAACTTCTTCCTGTGGAGTTCAGCTGTGTGGAAAATTAAAAAAAAAAAAAAAAGTCAAGGTTCTAAAATCTAAAACAAATAACAAATTCCTCAAAAAATTCTTTCAAATGGAACGAGTTCAGCAGCACCGCTGCAGTGAACACATCTCTGCCACTTGAGAACTTCAGACCCTTTGAATGTGGACGACAAGCTGTCGTGATGCAACCTGCAGCGTCCGAGTGGGGATGGCTTGGGTTGCCAGATATTCAAAAGCCCCTGCTCAGGATCCTATCACTCCTACACTACTCCTTTGCAAAACAAGTTGTTTTCAAACTTTAGACTCATCTGGTTTTTTTTAATTCTTTTAAAAGTGAATGATGCAAATTAAAATAATTCAGAACAATGTAATTTTCATCCTACACAGACTATGTAAAAAAAGACACATATATCCTCCCTTCTTTCTCTCTTTCCCTGTGCAAATGCAGAGGGAAAAGAAAACGAAACAGGAAAAAGCAATGGATGAAACTCACCATCCCCGAGAAGAGCTTCTCTACCTCCGCCTGCACTAAGAGGTTGGGAGAGCCAGAGAGTGTTGGAAAGGATTGCGTTTAGATGATAATTCTCAGTGTTTATAATCCAAGCTTGCGTGCAGAGCGAGAGAAAAAGAGATCGCTGAACGAGTGTGGCTCAAACAGACGAGTACTCTCTTCTCTCTTTCCAGCCCTGCCATGCAAAACAAAACACCCACGCTTCTCCCTCTCTCACTCTGACCCCGCACTTCCTCACTCTTGCTTCTCTCCCTCCCTTGCTCTTTCTGATCAGCCTGAAAGAGGTAGCCCATACGCAGCCAATCCGATCAGACTCTGCTCCACAGACCCACCCAGTCTGAGCGCAGCAACCAATCAAACAGCCTGTTTCTGGTCTGAGCAATGCATACCCACACATACACGTCTCTATTACAAACACACACACACACGCACACACACACTCGAGCACAGAGAGAGAAAGAGAGAGGAGCTATACATTTGTTTTTCAATTTAACCAAAATCTTCTTTGTGATCGCATCATAGTTACTCTTTCTTTCACATTATGTTAACCATTGTTTCATTCCATCGTGTCAAAGCTTCTACAATTTATTTGATTGTGAACAGAGAGAGAGGGGGATGAGAAAGATGAAACAGAATGTTTGTGTCGGTCAGAACTACAGGTTTCTAGCAAAGGGGAGGACAGAAATTTACTTTGAACCTAATAAATGAAAAAGAACCGAGAGAAAACTACACAGAGACATGAACAAAGTCAAGCGAAGAGACAAGATGAGAAGACAACTGGAGAAAATAACAGACAATAAAGAGAAATAAAAAAGAACAGTATCAAGATGTGAGACACGAGAAGAGAAAATGGAGATAAAACTTAATGACAAAAGACAGGTTGAGATGAAGAAAAACAAGATATGAGATGAGACGTGATTAGAGTTGAGATGAGACAAGAGTTTCAAATGAGAGGAAACATTGAGTTGAGACAAGGTGAAAGAATACGAGAAGAAACAAAATGAGAGGTGAGATGTGACAAAATGAGCATGATATGAAACAAGAGGTTGAGATGAGACATGACAAAAGGTGAGATGAGAGTTGAGATGTGACAAGATGAAAGGTGAGATGAGACAAGACGAGAGGTGGGATGAGATGTGAGATGAGACAAGATGAAAGATGAGACTAGATGACAATTGAGAGATGAGGGGTGATGAGATGAGACGTGGGGTGAGATGAGAGCTTTGAGATTAGGGGTGAGATAAAGGGGGAAGATGAGAAGAGAGGTGAGGTGTGATGAGACAAAAGATGAGAGTTGGGAAAAGCCAACAGGTGAGATGAAAGGAGAGATGGGAATAGAGGTAAGATGAGACAATACAAGTGTTCAGATGAGATGGGACAAGAGTTAAGATGAGAGGTGAGACAAGACGAGAGGTGAAGTGAGATTTGAGATGAGAAAAGAGGTGGAAAGAGACAGAAGTTGAAATGAGACTAGATGATGGGGAGATGAGAGGAGAGATGAGGGGTGAGGTGAGATGAGAGATAAAGAGATGTGAGATGAGAAGAGGGGTGAGATGTGATGAGACAAAACATTAAAGTTGAGATGAGCGCTGAGATGAGACAAGAGTTTGAATGAGACAAATGTGAGATGAGAGATGGGACAAGAGGTAAAATGAGACAATACAACTGGTGAGATCTGACGAGAAGTGAGACGAGAAAAGATGAGAGCTAAGATGGGACACGAGTTGAGAGGTGAGATATGATGAGAACAGAGGTGAGACGAGATGCGAGCTTAAATTAAATGAGATGAGACAAAATGAGAGGTGACATGAGAGGTGAGATTAGACAAGATAATAATTGAGAGTAGAGCTGAGACAAGATAAGAGGTGAGATGAGAGTTGAGGATAAATGAGAGGTTAGATAAGACAAGACTAGAGGTGAGATGTGATGAGGACATGATAGGTGAGACAAGATCCGAAGGAGAGAGCAGAGAAAAAAAATAGATGAGACAAGAATGAATAACAATAGTGCGATAAATAAATAATAATAACAATAATAATAGGAATGATCTGAGAAATTAGATGATGTACTCACATAAACGTGTGAGTGCGGTGGCTCTCTGTGGGTGGAGGACAGATCTTTTATATAAACACACTTCCTTCTACTAACAGGAAGCTCTGGATGCAAATGTCCTGCGCTTCCCATTACCGCTCTCTCTAGAACTGATGGTGGCCCCACGGTAATCAAGAAAAACTTCAAACTTCTTCAAACTGTTAGAAGTCCTGTGCAGGTATATACACATATTAGAGATGCACCAATATATATATATATATACAAGAACTGATATATTTCTTTCTGGTACTCGCCGATACTGTTTTTAGGGATGTGGCAGTTTTCCACGTAATGAGTGAGACAGTGAGACTTTAAGACGAGTGTATCATGTCTGCCGTGCCGTGGGTTATCATCATTAATTCTGAAATATTTCCACACCGTTGCTGAGCCTGACATTCTGTTAATCCTAAGTCTCAGTTCACTGAAACGTCTGTCGATGAGGCTGCAGGGTATCAGTCTTTGGTATTGGAGTGTTTTAACAAATACGAGTACATAGCTCAGTATCCGGGCCGATACCAATACTAGTATCGGTGCATCCAGTATGTACATACACACGCGCACAATGTATAGAAAACTACTGACTATATGTATATAAATATATATATATGGATGAAGAAAACATTTATGATGACATTAAAGCACACGTTGATATTCAAGAAGCATCCACCAATCAGAGCAGAGCACAGCTCATGCTGAACATTCCATCATGAGAAATGCTTAAACCAGCCGCTCTGAAAACAGCCCCACAACACTTTATTACATCCATATTAACCCCCCCCCCATCATTAAACATATCTCATGCAAACATTTCATATCGCAGCAAAAAGAGGACGCCCCAGGTACGCACACACAAACACACAATGCCATCTGTCAGCCTCATGGTGGGCAGCAGAAGGGAAATCCAGCAGGTTCAGGCTTCTCACCCAGCACCGGTAATCTCTGGTTTATGATTATATGAGGGGATTTACTGCTAGAAACAGCGGAAGCACGAGTGGATGGGAGACTCGAGATCTCAGTGCTAAGATCACATTCACATAGAGTCGTTTACGCAAAAATTTTACAGTTATAGTGAAAATACAGTGCTGTGCAAAAGTTTGGGCACCCCTCTAAGTGTTCATGAGTTTCCTTTATAAATCAACGGTTGTCTGAAATTTCACTTCGATATATCATACAGGAGACAAACACAGTGATATTTCAGGAGTGAAATAAAGTCTATATTATTTATGCAAGATATAAATGTATATAGCATTCTATTTAAATAATATTACAATATATTTCCAATTCAGAAGCATAAAATGGCAAGTGCAGGGTGACTACATATAAAATACTACATACAGATCCTTTTGGCACTTTGTACCATACTGCTTGATGTTTACTCCCAATGTAAGTCGCTTTGGATAAAAGCGTCTGCTAAATACATAAATGTAAATGTCATTGCTGTTATTAAATGATCTGATCTGAGTCAGGTGGCATTAACAAACAATATGTCTGAGAATAATAACATAAAAACAAATAGCCCAAATATTCATAGTGCTTGTGGAAAAAGAAAAGTGAAACCAAGGGATCTGATGGCCTGTAAATAAAACTTGTAGAGATAACAAGCTTGGAGGTGTGGACAGCTACGAGCAAGAATCACTGATTTACACAAAGCTGGAAACTCACCAGACTACAGTTAGGAAAACACACTTGCCCCCACATTAGTAATACCGTAATAGCCAGTAACATTGTCACTACATTAGTAATAATAGCCAGTAACATTGTCACTAGATTACTAATAATAGCCAGTAACATTGTCACCACATTACTAATAATAGC
>SRMA01027274.1:149042-164560 GCA_007224835.1 Danionella cerebrum | reverse complement strand
CCCATCACTAATAATAGCCAGTAACATTGTCACTACATTACTAATAATAGCTAGTAACATTGTCACTACATTACTAATAATAGCTAGTAACATTGTCACTACATTACTAATAATAGCCAGTAACATTGTCACATTACTAATAATAGCCAGTAACATTGTCACTACATTACTAATAATAGCCAGTAACATTGTCACCACATTACTAATAATAGCCAGTAACATTGTCACTACATTACTAATAATAGCTAGTAACATTGTCACTACATTACTAATAATAGCCAGTAACATTGTCACTAAATTACTAATAATAGCCAGTAACATTGTCACTACATTACTAATAATAGCCAGTAACATTGTCACTACATTACTAATAATAGCCAGTAACATTGTCACTACATTACTAATAATAGCTAGTAACATTGTCACCACATTACTAATAATAGCCAGTAACAGTAACGCCGGGTGTACAAATATGGCCAACGACTCCGGAGCTAGACCGAAGCCACGGGCTCTCTTACGCCTCTCCCACAGCCGTGAACGCCCTCCGCTCTGCGGCACTCTGCATTCGCCGTTTAAGACGCACCAAATTTTCCCCCTCAGTTTTGCGGAAGAAAAAGTGCGTCTTATACGGCGAAAAATATGGTAGTTTAGTCGCTTCCGTGCAAGCTTTCATAGCGTTGCTCCTCCCCTTCAAACTACATGATTTATCTTTCCCTCCCAAAAAAAACACATGAAACATCAAAGTTTCCACAAGAATTAAGATTCCCCTACCCTCATATCATTTCTAATGCCAGTGGTTCTTGCAATACTACAGGTATGGTTGTGTTTTTACAAATCTTGTTTTTTATATACAGCTAAAAGACCCCAGGGTCAAAACCAATGTGGAAAAATGTTAACAGGCCAAAGAAAAATAATATATTAATTTTTTGTTTTCCAAGTTCTCTGCATTAATTAGGAAGTCATTTAATCAGGGCAGTAGTGGCGCAGTGGGTAGCACTGTGGCCTTCCAGTTAAAAGGTTGTCGGTTAGAGGCTCGCTGGTGACCTTCCTGGAAGGAGTTTGCATGCTCTCCCTGTGCTTGTGTGGGTTTCCACCAGGTACTCCAGTTTCCCCCACAATCCCCAAAACATGCGGTTAGGTTAATTGAATAATGTTGCCCATTCACAATAAGTGAATGTTGCCATAGCTACCTGTCCAGATAGGCACCAGCAGACCCCCGTGACCCCGAAAGGCAATAAGTGGGTTGGAAAATGAACAAATGAAAAAAAAAATCAATCTAAAGAAAAAAAATACATGCGCATCAGTGTTGTTTTCATCAACGAGGACCATAACAAAATTCATTTGTTGAAAAACCTTTTCTTGTTACAGTAACGAGACGCTGACGAGCTAAATATGTCTGTTAAGACGAAAACCTGACGAGATGAACACTAGTTTTCATTAAAGATTTCTGTGGTGTTATGGGTGGTGCGGCAAAACACTCACACAAACACTTCATAGCGTTTATATGTTTCTTTTAATTGCAGTATACCAATATATTATAATGTCTGAACAATTACTGTACAATAACTAAACAACTGTACACTGAACTAAACACTAAACATCAGATTTATTTTAATATGTTAATTATTCACAAAGTGTGCAGCTTTTGTCACTGCAGTGCATCTTTCTGGGCTTCTGAAAGAATATTTCCAGAGCATCTTGGTATGGATAGTCTGAAACTTCTGGCCCATTTATTGAGATCCGCATGCAGGCTGCAATATGGTCCCCTTGCAGCCTATTGCGAATGTCTGTTTTGACCTGTAAATACATTAACTGTTAGGCTTTAAAAGTGATAACTGATAGTAACAACAGTAAAAATCAACTTAACATAGTGATAGTTTAAAGCAGGAAATGCCATTGTATAACTAACTAGCTAGCTATTAATTAAGCAATTTATTTATCAATTCGTTCATTCATGCATGTGTGTATTTACTTACTTACCAAGATCAGTCTTGTACAGCCAGGGGGAGTATTTCGCCTCTGACAGCCAAGCTGGGTCAAAACCTGTCGTTCTGTGGTGGCTAGACTTTTGCTGCTTGTCAGGGGCAGGACATGCAGCACTTGGGCTCTTTTCTGTACTTTGATTCGGAGTAAGAAAGCTACACCGGCTGCTGCTCGCAGCAGAACACGTGCTGTCATCGTCACCACCTTGGGAGCGTTTAAAAAACGCGGATATTTTTGCCTGCTGCGACATACTCCCCAACGCGCGGCCTCTGTCCGCTGATGGGTGTGTGTGTGTGTGCGCGCATCGGAGCGGAACTCCACCGTGCACGCGCATCGGGGCGGAACTCCGCCGTGCGTGATACGGAGGACAATTGTAAACGCGCAAACGTTGAGACAGAAATTACACGCCATCGTATAAATAACATAATACTATTTAGTTTCATAAAAGAAAAAAGCAAAGACCTGTTATATATAAATTACTTCTGTCATTATTCGACGAAAATAAAATAAAATTAAATTAACTTGACCTTCAAGGGGGGCGGGGGGTGCCGTTGGGGGGGCGGGGCGCCCCCCTAATATAATGGTAGGGGAAACACTGCTGTTAAATCAGAATATCTCAGTGTTCATATGGAATTATTTAAACGCACATGCAACATGATAGCACTCGATTAACTAAACTAAATCTGATGATTACTCAGGGCTAACACGGCTCGGTTTCCTCCGTCTCCTTAGCTCTTCACCTGTCCTGCACTGACACATCCTTGTTCAGCTAGGGTCTGTCTCTCCCATTGTGAACAAAAGACCTGCTACACCAATCGAAGGCCTCCACGCAACGCATTGATGCTCTCCGCATTGCCTTCCTTGGCCAAATCCTCACTCATCTTTTGTTCCCCTCTCTCTGGAACGCTTCCCTCTATACTTAAAACAGCTGCTTTTTATCCCAGTAATTATAATAATCTCCGACCCTTTCGGTGATGAACAGTCTGAGCTCTGTCTGAAACAACTCTAATCCCAATCACAAAAGATCTCCTGATTCAGGCTTAAGCCGGGAATACGGTCGTGTGATTCAGCAACAACGTAACTGTTTATCAAACCACGCGGATAAAAGTTCAGAGCCCACGATTCTCGCGATGCCTGGAGGTGAACCAACTGCTCACACTGTACGACTGAAAGAAACTGCTTACTGCACTGTATCAAGATTACCCAGTCAGGAACCAGGATGTTTATATGCCCCAGATAAGCGTGCTTCACTGCCAATTTGTGCCATTATCTTTGCAGAAACTTGCAGAAAGAAAAGAAAAAGATGTGTTCAAACAAGAACAGTCTGCCTGTGTTTTTCTGGAAATGTAACTAAAATTTAACAAAATTATTTTTTAAATGTTATCTCCCAAACTCCACTCTTATCTTTCAGTTCATCCAGCTCCAAACTTTCTCCCGGTCACATCGCACAGCTGTTCCTCTTCTTTTCTTCTTCACTTACCTCCACCTGGTTCTGCCTTCTGAAAATGTACGTTACGCTTCTCTCTACCTCCTTCACCAGTTCAGTTTCCCCGTCCTCTCATTAACTGCTTATTTGAAATTAACCCCAAGTAGTCCCTGCTCGCACCGGTGGAGTCTGTTTGAATTAAGTAGGAATGACCAGCTGCGGTTTTATTTTGACTTCAAATATGACGTTTAGCTTTCAAAAAGGTTTTTAGTTTTCATATTTTTGGTTTTAAACGAACATTACAATAGTTGTGACTATTTAAAAGGTAATTCAAATTAAAATGAGATCAAAAGCGCAATTGCCTTTCAGTATTGTTTTACAGATTCCAAATCAGTGCCATCTAGTGGTAAAAAGAAGGGATAACCCGTGGAAATACAACATCTGTGATGTGTATATAAGCACAATGGGACAAAAAAGGTGCTTGAAAGACAAACGTTTTTCACATTGTTTTGATCTTTTTTGGGGATTTATGAATTTTTATTTTGCCTCAACTCTTCTCACCAAATCACTTTCCTAATCGTGTAGAAAATCCTACTCCTGTGCCTGGAGGCAGGTGTAGCAGCACCTTAACAGCTCTTAACTAACTTTAAAGAGGAACAAACTCTAAATCAGATTTAGTGCTTTCGGACGAGGAATAAACATCACGGTAGCATAGAACAAGCAGAGCTTTTGTGACGGCTGTCAATCAATCACCTGCTCTGCTGGGATCTCCAAGCACCAGCAGGGGCACATGAGTGCATTTGACTTACATTGAAGAGGTTGGTCTTGTTCCTGTCGCAGAAAAGCCCTTGTGCCGGCATGTGCTTCAGCTGTTGCCATGGGCCACTGCTCCCTAGCAACACGTCTCGTGCCCACTGCAGGTTCTGCATGGAAAACACAAACATATTCAGTAGGTTTGAGCATGGAACCCTGCTTCAGGAACAAGCCCCTGAGCAGCAGAAGAGAACATCACCTGCTAAACTATAGATTACAATAAAGCCCTAAGACGAATCCTCGCTCGTCCTGAGTGTTCCCTGTTCGTAAACTTCACTAGAGCTGAGCGGGGAGTTAGTGATCGCCATAAACTCTCATCATTAATGTGTTCCGTTACTGTTCTGGCTTATCCTGTGCGTGTCATGGAGCATCTGGATTGTGTCCACCGTGCCAGTCAGGCGGATCCACGAGCAACACGCGAAAGGTTTTACTCATGTTCCGTGATTCTTCGTTCGAGTCATTATCTCCACAAACCCCTGTTTGTGGAGCGCTGTTGTTGGTTGGTCTCCTCTCTAAACAACCCACAGCAGAATCCACAAGAAAATGGCACAAAAGCTGGAGAAATTTGACGAGAACCAGAAACTGGTCTGTTTTACGATTCTTGATTCTTTTATTTTGTAGTAAAAATGACAGTTTTCTCTCGGTTAGATCTCAATGAGTGAACTTGCAGCAGCAAATTGAGAACGAAGCAGATCCCTCAGAAAGTTGTGGATGGAAAAAAGAAATATTGATTAAATTATATATTACCCCTGACCGCAGTGCTGCCAGTCATTGGGTTTGTTAATTGTGTCGAATGCCATTTGTCTAAATTAAGTTTCCTAGAGTAATAATTACATTCAAAACAGCATTTTATAAAGAATTTCTGTAATTGAAGAGTTTCAAATGTGATCATCACGGTGCGTGGATGCGTCTTGCTTCCAAGTTGACGGACATTATTTACAAAAAATTAGACTTTTCCTATGAATTCATTCAATTACCTTCTAACTCTCTTATTCCTTTTCAGGGTCACAGGGTTTTTTTCACTCGCCTTTCCAGCGCACATCGGGCAAGAGGCGGGGCTACAGCTTGGACAGGTCGCCAGTCAATCGCAGGGCAACATTCACTCACACAAGGGGAATTTAGATTATTCAATTAACCTAACCGCATGTTTTTGGGATTGTGGGGGAAACTGGAGTACCCAGAGGAAACCCACGCAAGCAATTTAGGACAACGATTGCAGCAAACTTCACTTTTACTTTCGCACATTAGTTGTCCTTATGTGCTTTTCTTGGCATGGGGGCTCGCCATAGTTCCAACCTTCGCCCACTAACCAATCAGCCT
The DNA here is from genome assembly GCA_007224835.1 of Danionella cerebrum. NCBI lineage: Eukaryota > Metazoa > Chordata > Actinopteri > Cypriniformes > Danionidae > Danionella > Danionella cerebrum. The sequence continues at coordinate 159,018 of SRMA01027274.1, read as the reverse complement.
AATCGCGAGTACAGTTCATCTCTATGCAGATCGGTGTGCTGCCTGACCTGGAGGTAAGAACAGCAGACCCACACTGAAGAACAATCAGAGAAAGTGTGTTTTAGTCGATTACAATGTTGGGCGATGTCAAGCAATATGAGCTTCAACGATATCCATAGTGAAACATCGCGATGAAAGATGGCATCGTCCCAATCACCAACTTAGATATGAGCATTGCTGTCTAATAAATGCTGACGCAGCAGTATTAGCGGTTATGCTAACCAACCCAGGATGGCACAAAACACCTGAAATCGGTTAATAATGTCAAGAAATACCATTAGAAAGAATAAACACATTCAATTTCAAACCAATTTCACATTTTTTTTTTCAAAAATTTGCTTAAAAAAGATCCAAACTTTTTTCATTAACTTTATCTCATGTAAACCGCACGAGAGCTCGTTGGCATACATAGGCACTGAACTGTGTGAAGCGCGTCGCTATTTCTACACGTTTGGATTCATTCGCTTTCAAAATGATGAGACTTACACAGAACTCAATCAACTGGCAGCCATTACCCACTACATTGCCCAAGATTCCCGAAATACAAATCTGAAAGATTTGGCGGAATCCGAAATGACTGTGGGAGGAACGGGGGTAAACAATGCGTTTTCTTCTTTTCCTTTCGGTTGTTCCCAGTTTAGGGGTCACCACAGTGAAACAATGTGTTTTGCAAAGGCAAAAAATTTGGTTCCCCCACAGATCATGTGACCAACCAGTTACTTCCCATCTTCCTTTTCGTACTTTGTGTGGTGCATCTTGGGATTGATTCCCATTACTACTCAGTGTCAAGCACATGCGTTTACCCTGTGTGTCCTGCTGTAGGTGTAGAGGTGCGCCAGGCGGTGGAGACTCTTGTAGTGCTGAGGGAATCGACTCAGGCAGATGAACAGACACCTCACGCACAGTTCCATCAGAGTCCTCCTTTGCTCCTCTCTTCCTGCTGGCAGACTCTTGGGTAGCTCCATCACCTCCAGGGGCGGTGAGGGATCAGGTCGGCGCTTGCCCTCTGTGGGAGTGCTGGGTGGGGGCAGGGAACGGTGCACAGTGTGGGCGCTGGAGGAGATTTGGGTCAGAGGGTCGGCGGTGGGGGTTTTCGGGACAGAGGGATCAGGGGAAGTTAGGGACAAAGTGGTGTCTGAAGACTCCTGCGTCACTGAAGACTCCTGAGACAGAGTGGCAGAGCTGATGTCCATGTTTTTGTCCTCTATGGGTCCTGTGGAGGCCGTTGAAAAAACAAATGAGAGAAAATAAATCTTATCTGGGCATCCATGGAAACGGCTGAGCACTGATGAAAAACCTGTCTCCTATGTTCACGTAGAATATGTATCTTCCAACCTTTCTGCACCAGACAAAACCTCTTCAGTGTGGGTGGTTTCAGTTCTTAAATAAGAGCCAACTCCCAAATACACCAGGGATCTCAAGCACTGAAGTTTGCGTGGATTTCTTTAAAACCATTGTATAGGTACAAAGCTGAAAATTAACTTAAAAATCCATTCAGATGCTCCAGTCTGCACAGATTCTCTTTCTATATCCAAAAACTGAACACACCAGACACAAATATTGCGTGGAACAAAATTCATGAGCTGATGTACGCCAGGATTCCATGGGTGTGGATGTTAGACACATGAGGACCCAGACCTGTATCAGTAGCCGGTGGTAAAGCTTTAGAGACCATGATTTGCCAAATCTCTGGGAACCTGAATCAGTGTTTTATGCATTTAGGCTCAAACATCATACATTTCAAAGTATATTAAAGCTGAAAAAACTGAGTGGAGCGGACCTTTAATGTGGGAACAGCTAAATCTTTATTTAATCAATAGAAGAAAAAACTGAAAGAAAGTCTTGATTACCTGTCTCCTCTGCTCCACCATGTTTTTCTTTTCCAATATTAAATGTCTCCTCAGGAAACACACTCTTCACAGTCTGGAGCTTGAGGCCACTGTCCTGAGAACTGGCAGGGTCCAAGAAAACATCCTGTAGCGAGCTGGAGTCAGAGAGAGCCACCACGCTGTCCTGACTGTGCTCTGAAGAACAGACGACACCATTACTCTCGTTCATACTGACGGAACCACAGTGTTACTCTCTTCACCAGGACTGAACCACAGCGTTACTCTCTTCACCAGGACTGAACCACAGCGTTACTCTCTTCACCAGGACTGAACCACAGCGTTACTCTCTTCACCAGGACTGAACCACAGCGTTACTCTCTTCACCAGGAATGAACCACACCTAGGGGTGGGCGATATCTCGATATTTAAAATATATCGAGATATTTTTTAAACTCGATATGAATTCTGGCATATCGTACATATCGATATAATGTCTATATTTAATTTTCGCCAATTTGCTTGTTTGCCTTCTCTGTGCTGCGCTCGTCCCCGCCTCCTTGCTTTTGTTTCCCCTCCCCTTGCCTGTCGTCTCAATCAACATGGCGGCGCCCGCAACCAGCCCGGAGGTTACAGAACTTGTTGCAAAAAAGAACAGCTGGCTCCATTATATGGAAATACTTTGGTTTTAAGTCGTCAGATGAACAACAGACAGATGTCTACTGCCGTGAATGCCGTGAAAGTTGCTGCCAACCAAAGCTCAACAATCTCCACAATTCTATAACGTGGAGTGTAGAATATGAAAAACAGAGCGCAAGGTGGTGTAGCATCACAGAGTCCGTGGCATTTCACATAGCGGTGGACATGGCACCCATATCCGTCGTTGAACAACGTGGCTTTAAACGTATGCTAAAAACACTTGATCCCAGTCAGATACAGTTTACCTAGTCGGCATTAGTTTTCGAGACAGGAACTCCCGCGACTGTACACTACAGAGAGAGCGCGGCTTGCTGCTGAATTGGAAAGGTTACTTACAACAGAGGTCCTGCAAAGATGAGCTTGAGTTGAGTTGTTTTATTTTTGAATGAAAAGAAGGCAATGTGTATTATTTTACAGTTAAATTATTATTTATGTTATCAGGGATTTTGTTTATATCCTAAATGTTACAGGAGCACTTTGTTCCTATGCATTGCCTGTTTTTTAGTTTTGAATGAAAAGGCAATATGTATTTCTTTATTGTTTTATAATATGTATACAAGGATTTCTGAAAGAAAATTTGCAGAAGCACCTCTGAGCTTCAATAAAAAAGACTTTGACATTTGTATTATTATTATTTTTTTTGCAGTAGGGTTTTTTTTGGGGGGTGGGGGGGTGGTTATAAATCCTGTAAAGATATCGAGATATATTTTTTGCTTCATATCGCCCAGCCCTAACCACTCCATTACTCTCGTTTATACTGACGGAACTACACCATTACTCTGTTCACCAGGACGGAACCACACCATTACCTTTTTCACCATTACTAAACCACACCGTTCCCTTCTTCACCAGGACTGAACCACAGCGTTACTCTCTTCACCAGGACTGAACCACAGTGTTACCCTCTTCACCAGGACTGAACCACAGCGTTACTCTTTCACCAGGACTGAACCACAGCGTTACTCTTTTCACCAGGAATGAACCACAGCGTTACTCTCTTCACCAGGACTGAACCACAGCGTTACTCTCTTCACCAGGACTGAACCACAGCGTTACTCTCTTCACCAAGACTGAACCACACCACTACTTTCGTTCATACTGATGGAACCACACCATTACTCTCTTTACCAGGACTGAAACACACCGTTGCTTTCTTCAGCAGGACTGAACGACACTGTTACTCTCAATCATCAGCACCAAATGACTCTTTGAGGAAAGGGGAAGAGTTTGGATGTCCGTGCCTTGCAGGGCTACCACTGCACTGCTTCATCATGGCTGAAAGACACCATTAATCTTCTTGATCCGAGTTGAACCACACCGTCACACTCGTTCACCAAGATTATATCTGCTGAACACAAGCTTTTGGTGGGGATTGTAGGAGCTTCTGAATTTAGGAAGGTTCTGATTCGGTGACAGTTATGCAAGTGACCATCGGTGATCAACATCACTATCAAACTCAACATGAGCTGCGAATGGGAGAGATAATGAGGGGTGAAATATGGCTTCCGAGAAAACCAGTCATGGTATGGGTGTCTCTGAGTGTCTCTGCACAAAGAGGTTCAGCAAGAAGAGCATGACAAACAGTTATCTAGTCTCGATATGACCAGAGTGACAAACATTTCAGATGTCTGAAACACAATCTGATGTAGCTGCAAGAATCTGTCAAGTGATCAGCATTTTGTTTCTAGTCCTAGACAAATATTAGGGTAGACTTAATTGTAAAGCGGTGGTGCAAAAGGGTATCTGTTAAATAGTAGAAAATAGCAGTATCCATATTAAAAATATTTTAAAATACCAATAATTTATCTTCAACTGTAGATAAATAAAAAAATAAATAAACTGTAATAAAAAAATGTAAATAAAATCATTAGTCATTGTACTAAAAGCATGATATATTTCATGATGAATAGATCTCGTTTGTCGGTGTAAACTGTGTTTGTGGAGACATGGAGCGCTGTACCAGTTACAGCTGTAATAAGGAGAACACAACAGGTTTGAAACCAGTAGAGTAAATTTTTTGAAGTGCACCTCCTTTATGATGGATGGATGTTGGTTATGAGGGTCTGAGATGTACATGGCAACATGCTTCTGAGGTACAGCTAGAAAGGAAAGCCGTTTTAAAAAAATGTGAAACTGCGGCATCTATGAGTGTTACTATAGACGATGGCGCTATAAAAAACTTTTAAAGTGTTGAGGCTAAACAAATGGGGAGTAAACGTTCTTCTGGATGAACTACCCTTTATCGAGATTCACTCTCCCAGAAAAGCCCCAGTGCATGCAAAGAGTCAGCCTTTGGCACAGAGGGCAGAAAGAGATTAGCTCACGCACAGCATCATCTCCAGGACACAGGGGAGCGCCACGATAACAGCCGGCTCCTCCCACACAAGCAGCATGAGGCGGGAAATTAATGGCGCGTCAGCAGAAAGTGCAGCTCCCCACGGAGACCGCGAGCAGCTAAGGACAACACTGCCAGCAGGAGTGTTCACTGCAGAACATGTTTGAGATCAAAGCACCACAGATACACTGCAAACATGCTCGTGGAACTCCAGTGGTTTAGCCTCACACCGCAAAACCAGCCAAGTTATGCATTGAGAAAACATTTGCCATCACTGGAACCCCCTGTTAATGAAAGCATCACAAGCGCTCAGTGGAAGCGGGGCATTCACATTAGAGCAGCTCCCCTGAACATTTGACTCGAGATGTGTTACACCGAGTGTGAGGAGTTCACCCAGCAATGTGTATCCAGAGGTTCTCCAGCTCGAGCACTGGTGAAACTAATGCAGAACTCACCAACACATTACGATCCCAGTGAAGTAGAGCACAGAAAAGAAAGATTCTGTTTTTAAAACAAGGTTCCTCTCCGCGGAAAATCATCCATACGTGAAGTTCAATCTGACTGAACCTAGAGCTCAACAGTGAGGTCTTTAGTAAGAATGGGAAACAAAGTTTCATGAGAAACAAAGAACTACAGCAGATTGGTTAACCACCTTTAAATCGAGCAAAGTGCGTCAGCTCTGGAGTCTTCATCTTCACTCAAAGAACGAGTTTCTAAGGTTCCCGAACGTGAGCCATCGCTCATTTCATCCGTCGGTTTACCCCTCCAGGCTGATTGGGGCTTTCTTCCACAGGTTGCATCTCATCTGGGTGTTCCCAGCGTCCGTCAGGGTTTAATAACTGGTTGAAGCCATGCTTCAATCCAGGTTCCATAGCGTGTTGAGACACAAAGTCACACTGAACTGATTCAGGACATGGAGAAGAACGGGTGATCAGGTTCTGGCTCCAATAAGAGTTTGAGGTGGGAGAAAGTTAGCCGTTTCTCGACTGCTAGAACAGAAGAGATGGAACGGAATCCACTGAAGTGAGGGACCCTCACTGTTGAGCTCGGAGGCAAGCCCATTCCAGCCACCACTGAAGAAGAAGTTCAGAGAAAGGAAGTGTGCTTGAGGGAGCAAGAGCTATGTACCATAGACAGATCCTGATCGTACGGCAGGAACACATATGCAGTAGTCATGGTCATGAGAGAAAACGTGGAGAACTGTGGAGAAAATCAGGTTCAGAACATCTTTCAACACATTTATCAAAGACCCCATCCAATAGCAGTTGTCCTGAAAATACCACTAGCTAAAGTTATTTATTTCTTGGCTTTATTAGAAAGGACTCCTGTCCAATAACACCAAGAAATTAGAAAGGGATAAATGATTTTTTTTTTTTAATTGCTGTTTGATCGAAGAGCTAATTACATCTGATGATGGGATGCCTCTCTTGTTATCCTTATGACGTGGTTCTAATCACGAGTACAGCTTGGTATTCACTGAATCCTGAATGATGGCATGTGAAGCAAAGATCCTCAAAGGTTCTCCCTGTGCACTGAGGAACACAAAGAGAAGGACCTGCGAGATTGGTGCCAACTGTAGAAAACATCTCTAGAATGAGCAGTGGAAACAGGAAGCACTTGAGGGTAAATTTTGAGCTTCATGGCAAAAGGTTTTCTTAGTTTTTTCTGTTTGTCATTTCATTTTGTTTTATGCAATTCCATGTTAGAAAACACAGGCGGAAGGGCCCGGAAGCGTAAAAAGTAAAGTGTTTTTTCAAACCGATTAGGCCAAGAGTGATTTTCTCTGCTTCAGGACCAGATATGAAGTTCAAAGTGGACTCTACTCCATGTCCATGGCCTAAATATGGAATTTGAAGCAGTTTACAATCTACTAGGAAACTCATGGTCATTTTATGTTAGCCATGTCCAAAATCGTACACATCTGAAATTTTTAGGTGGTTTGTGGACATTTAGACACTGAAAACAGGTCCTGACCACATTCTGTGATACAATGGGGACAAAGAGTCGCTTTATGCCATTTGAGGCCATTTGTATAAGAAAGCTTTTGAATTCCCTTACATTAGTGATGCAGTCATATGGATCTTTAATGTATTCCAGCGCTCACCTGTGATCCTTCCTTTGCTCTGCTTGAGTCTCAGACATGCACAGCTGTGGCACTCAACTTTACGTATCGCCTAGGGAAGACAGTGATTCTTTCTTGCCGTTTCCTTTTCAGCATCACTTTAAGCAACTACATTAGGACCAAAACGAGAGCTGACAACACAGCTGAGCCAATCAGAAGCAAGACGTGGACCCCTGCTTCAACACACGATCCGAATTGAGATTCGCACTAATCACAAATGCTTCTCTGCAGGGTGCTCTTTGTCTGGGTCAAGGAAATATTGATGCAATGATGCTCTCTGCCTGAAGTTGGTATTTACGGTACAACAGATGCATTTCGGCAGCACATGGGGATTTGTGATGAGTGCCTCCCAGCGGCTCTTTTACAGCCTCCTTACTTCATCAAAAGAGCAGCTTTCATTGGTCGTTCTCTTGGCTTATTCATTGGCACCCCTCATCAGGTCTGGTTTTGTGAGCTCCTGTTGGCGCCCAAGGTTTTCGATCGAGGCACGTTCACGCACAAAACTTCAGACCGAAAATTTGGATCTGTGTGAAGAGGCCTTTACTTTTGTTTGATGGCTGATTGCCGTTTCGGTACCTGATGTCATGCTCAAATATACACGAGAATCAACAGGAAGGTGCCGGATAGACACGAAAAGGCATCTGGAGATAAGAGTGTGTTTATGCAAAACTAGAGAAAATGTCAGGGAGAATTATTTGAAAGGTTTCTTAGTTGGCTACAAGATGGCGGCATTTATGTGTAAATCTGATATTACCAAATCTGATTTTAGAAGAATTAGGAGAAAAAAAAAACGGAAATGCGATATACAGCTCCGGAGCCCCTATCATCTATTCTGAGTGATGAATTCCACCAGAGATGAGAATGACTGTATGGAAGAGTGACCAGATCAGCTTTTACTCATTTTGAGTGAGGCTCATCAGAAAACCAGTTCATGAAGAAAACAACCATTAGAAATGGCCCAGTTTGCCCAACCCATCAGACCTACAGACCTCTACCTTGTTATTTCAGAGTGTCCTTATCAGTAGATCACAGATTAGTGATGGGAGGCATGATTACAAGAGCTCCATCTCATTGAGCAGTATGTGCCCTACTGGGAAGGGAAGAGGGGAAGTACACTACTGTAACCATCACTGACACTGTGATTTTAACATGGACACTGTTGAAATAAAGCATTTTTGGTCCGTCTGAACAAAGAGAGCAGTGTGCAGTGCATTGTGGGAAGAGTGCCATCACCCCTTCATGCATCCATCGAGAAGCAGCAGGAGGGAAGAGCGTCAGAGGCAGAGGAGCAGAGAGGCAGCAGGCAGGAGGCAGCAGGGAGACTAGCGCAGGCCACAGAGTCAAATCAGGAACATGGGCAACATCAGCACGCTTCATATAAAGAGATCAATCCCCAGCGAGACTAGATCAGGCACCAACAGCAAAGATGAACCAAACCATCAACCAAAAAAACACTAAGCCTATAGTTCAAGAAGATGCCCATTACACCAGGAGCTTCCGTCATGTCTCTCCTTCAGCCCTCAACAGCCGCGTCCCATTCACAAGAACATTTCTCCAAAGGTTGTGGGCTGTAAGAAGAAGTGTGGCTTCTAATATAAGGGTGCGGCTTTAATTGACACACGGCGTAAAAGAATGCTTCCAGATCCAAATAATTCTCACAGGCCAAGCGCGACACTGGAAACTACCATGGTGTCCATCAGGAAGAGGAAGGAGAAAGTTCGTGACTGTGTTTATAGGGATTTCCAACCATTGTTCCAGAAGCACAGATGCCGGTGGCTCGCTGTCTTCCTCTAATTCAGATTTAGGTCGGATGGAGAAGAGTCTCCACTGCTCTTGAGTCCTGGCATCTGGCTGGTCGTTATATACTCCTGAAGCCAAGGAAGGGGGACTCTTACTTACATAATTGGGGCAGTTCGAAAGAGCCCAGAAAGACTTAGATGGTCTTTGCAGATCGTGATTGTAAGTGGGACGTGGCTGCTTTGATGCTGCTGGAGAAAACCCTCTTCACAGAAACAGCACAGAGTGATCGATAAAAATCACATCAGGAGAGTTACTCTCATCTTCATCAGAGCCCTGCTCTGGAGAACTGTGCTAACCCTTCACTTCGAGGTTGGAAAGCACTTCTGTGTTAGAAGTCAACATTACTTGTAATCTGTGAACCACACATATTTAGGCAAAGCAGGGTTCAAAGCATCATTTCCAAGAGAACTCGGGTGGAATCAGAAACTTCAGCTCCCAGCACGAGCGGTAATGAACACAGCAAGAAGTCAAATCAAAGCGTTGGTCTGCAGCAAATGGGCCAAACTGTCTGACATACTTCCAAAAATACACAGTGCTTTTCATGAAAACAGCGGAGAGGGGTTAACCACTTACACTGCTTTCATTTTCAGTGAGAATACAGTTCATCTCATTCTTTCTTCTCAGTCGTGCACTCATACGCAACACCTCGCGCTCCGTGATTACAGCTCAGACACCGCACCAATGATGCCCATGTTCCCATGAACCTCGCAGACCTTGTAGATTTGGTTAAGAGGAGGGGTGGGATGAAACACCAGATCCTATATTTTACTCTAAATGTCAATCAGAGGGCTGGGTACACACTGTTAATTAGCTATACTGGATTTCACTGAAATAATAAGAATTTCCTACAAAATAAACAACAACAACAACAGAACCACAATCTGCTCACATTTAACAGACAAATCTGATCAACTGAATACAAGCTGAATTTCCCACAAACGAAACCAATCTGAAGCTATCCCAATCAGAATCGAGCTGATTCAATAGAGAAATTAACGTAACTCCCAAAAGAAAAGCATACAAATGAAACAGGCTCCAAAACATACCCAGCCCCTGTGAATTACCCTGAGTGCCCTTGTGAAAGGGTGTGTGTGAGTGAGGACAAGTGAGTCAGTAAGTGAGAGAGTGAGTGAGTTAAAGAGAGTAATGAGAGAG
>SRMA01027274.1:133156-146897 GCA_007224835.1 Danionella cerebrum | reverse complement strand
GAGTGAGTCAGTAAGTGAGAGAGAGAGTGAGAGTAATGAGAGAGTGGACGAGTGAGTCAGTAAGTGAGAGAGAGAGTGAGAGTAATGAGAGAGTGGACGAGTGAGTCACTAAGTGTGAGAGAGAGAGAGAGAGAGAGAGAGAGAGTGAAAGACAGTGAGAGAAAGTGGGCGAGTAAGTGTGTGAGAGTCAGTGAGTGAGCATCCTCTGGCCCTGGTACTGTACCGTCCTGCTGCTGAAGCTCCACCCCTTGTCTGTTCCTCTGCTGCTGAAGCTCCGCCCCATCCCTGAGCCTCTGCTGTAGTCTTTTACGCTTTGCGTAATCATGGTCGAGCGGAGTACACGTATAGGTGGGGGAGTTCGAACCTGCCGCACAGTCAGCAGCCCGAGAAGCAGCAGTGAGCACCACCGACCCGAGCGACGAGGAGACCACCGCTGCCTGACAGGAGCTCACCCCCGCCGAAGAGAGCGAGTCCTCATCGTTCACCGACGGAAGCTTCTCCCTGCTCAGCAGAAATACAAGGAGAGACACAATTTCAACAGGGATCAACTCGAGGCCTAACTGAGGTCATTCAGGATGCTTTCTGTGTGACGGTGTACGGAAATCCAGACTTCCCAAAATCCACAATAAACTTTCTTTGTTTGGGCCACATCCCATATTTGAATTCTAGCAAAAGGTTAACCCCACTCTGAGAAAACTGGAGAATGAGCACATTTTCCAAAAAGTGGAGTGTTCTTTTAAACCCGAAGCCCCAGAAGGCTTGTACTCATACTTGTCACCGCTGGTTTTAGATGTGGTCTTCTCCTCTCCACGAGCGAAAGGTCCGACAGCAGCTTCGGTGAGCATGCTGAAGAACAGCTCATAATCCAGAGGTTCAGACTGATCCCCACGACGCTCCTCGTCCTCCAGCAGCTTCAGGATGGTGGCACTCAGTCGGAAAAACAGCTGCCAAGAACAGAAGAGTAGCAGGAAAATGCAGCAGACATCACAAATAGGGGTGTAACGTTACGCTAAAATCGTATTCGGTTCGGTACAGTGTCTTGGAGAGTTCGGATCGGTTAATTCGGTTCGGTACAAAACAATAAGAACTTACATAATCTTTATTTTGAAAAGCTGCCAATACACAATACAATTCTTGCATAAAATAAATAAAAGTGACACATTTGGGTGATATTTTAAATAAATTGCACTCTTTATAAAGAAAAACACATTTTTTTAAATAAAAAATGAAATACTGCAACTAGTTAGGACCTGAAAACTTTTAACACTAGCAACAGCTTCAGCTTGTATATCAACAAAACTAACTTTTTAAGTTTTAGGTTAAAAAGATTAACCTATCCACATTTTCTGAAGAGAGCACAGATCTGGTTGCAGTGACAATATCTCCAGCAGTAGAAAATGTTAGAAGTGTTGCCTGCCCGATCTCCGTGGAACAATGTCGGCATACAACTTTAAATTTATCCACTCGTCTATCCCCGTTATGTATTTTAACAGAGAAGCCAAAGTGTTCCCAAACAGGAGACCGTAGTGAGGTGGGAGGGTCTTCAAGCTCTGGCTTCTCTTTCGCTGTTGCCATGATGCCATTTTCTAACTTGTGCTCTGCTACTAGGAACAATGTACCTTCCTAGGCGAGTTTCCGCAAGGACGCTATTGAGTGACGCACAGTAGAGCTGCTCGTCACTCAATAGTGTCTGTGCAGAAACTCGCCTAGGAACATTGTTGCGCTCCGCTTAATATCGCGCTAATAATACATTAATATAATTTAATACAAATACCGAATACCGAAACGGTACGCAAGTGTACCGAACCGAACAGGCCGTACCGAAACGGTTCAATACATACCGTGAACCGTTACACCCCTAATCACAAAGCTTCATAGAGTTCCGCTACGGAGCATTTTGGTGGAAATGGGAGAGATTTGTTTTGACAGTTAAAAAGATAGACCTTGACATTGGATTCAAATTAGGGCAGAACAATATTCTGTTTAGACCTCGACATCACGATGTGCGCATGCGCGATATTCACATTGCCGGAACATACAATGTGAGGGGTAGAAGCCCATGGTGTTTAACACAACGGTAGCATCATGTAGAAAACACAAGTTTGTTGTATGTTGCTGGGGTGACGTACATTCTTGTAAATAGTGAAAGAAGATGTTTATACCATCATCGAGAGCCCTGTGAGTTTTGTAAATTTTTCAATCAGTCATATGTAATAAAAGTTTTTATACACAGGTTTATTGCAAACAATAATATTTTCCAATATATAGTGTCATTTTTGAAATTATATAAATTGACTTCATATAATATTGCTTTTAAAACTGCTCATGCTCTTGATTCCCAACAACATATTGCTTCATTAATTTATTTTTATCTTTTGCTAATTTTTGTATAGAAACATAAGGGTTTCTTTTGGATAAATCTAATCTGATGTAATATATTTATATATTAATGGTTTGATGGCTCTCAATATCGCAATATATATCGTTCAGCCCTAATTCAAATGATTTTAACAAATGTTTTTTTATTTATTTGCAAGTCTCCATCTCATGCTGATCGGAGAACAGATCTCAGAGCAGCTACATCTGTTAGATCACCGAACAGAGGCAGCTGTGTGTTTGCTAACTCCACACCACAGGTTTAATTTCTGCTCTCATTGGAAGACCAACCTCACTCCTCTTCTGCACCTTCTCTTCTCATTTTAACTCCTACAGACACCCTCTGTCCTCGCTGAGAACCTTTCTTGATCTGAACTTGCTGATTTACTCTTCTTTCTCGTCTTTATGGAGACAAACGGATGCAACGCCAGAAATGCTCAACTACTAATCTGACCAATCACAGAGCCTGCAGTTCCGGATTGCGATTGGCACTCTTCGAGTGGAAAAGTAACCCGAGATTTTCCTTGCGTGTCTTTTCTAGTTCATGTGTATTTTAGGATAGTAATATGTTTTGGCTGGAAAAGTATCATCTTTAATAGCCTTGGTTACAGAATAATAGTCGAAGATGATCATCTTCCCTTACGTTTTGAATCGTGATCTCGACATCTGAGATCTACACGTTAGAAACGCAGCAGAACACTGTTGAGAAATTTGAAAATTCTGATTGTTTGAAACAAAAGTTTGGGAAAGCTCATTTCAGCGTGGTTTCAGACCATTTCTTCTGGCTGGATGCTTATGATTGGCTGACATCACAGAAACTGATGTTAGAGACTTCAGTATAGCTAAACTAAAATGAATCCTTATCATACCTCTAGCGCCTCCATGGCGAGGTCAGGGGGGTTGTGGTAGTGGATTTTGCGAGGATATCTGGCAGCCTCCTCATGCAGGTAGTGTGCAGACTGCAGAAAAACATCACCATATGCTTAGAGACAGTTCTGCAGCTATAAAAAACTTACAGGAGAGTTGCTTACACAAACAAACATACATACAGTGTTACTGAAACGTGATACATTCGGTATGTTTTAGCTGCACACCGGTTTATTAAGGATAAGGCCACCATTAATGTTCTGGTTATGAGACTCAAAGTTACTCCAGAGCCCTGAGCTCACAGGTTATTGAGCAGCCTTACCCTCTTTCACCCACTGACTTCCTGTCAAGAAACTCCAAAATACAAGTTTAATTCTAAAAGAAATGACCTATAGCTGTCATCACAAATCTCTCTTCTGCCACATTAGATGTCTAATATAACGGTGGACCGAAGAGCTTTGCAACTTTTCTGGTGGAGAAACATTGGGGACAAACCCCCAATGGATGGATTTCAGGAGATGGATCAAAGGCAACTACAGTGTTCAATTACACTGGAGTGATACGCCTTGAGTGCGCACACGTGAGCGTTTGAGAAGACGAGGGAGTCCCTGAACCGGTCACTCAATGCTAATCGTAACTCCTGGAGGTGGAGCCCGAACTAAGAACCTTTTGAAACCGCCAGCCTGACGTCCAACATAGGGAGGAGAGCTACACGCCACCACTGAAAGCACGGCAGCATCCGCTCTTCTTCCAAGAGAACGATCCGGAACTCATTCAGATCCCAATATTCAACCGGATTTCAAGCCCCCGCGGGAACCCAGGCATTCGTTTCATTGCGGGATTCAACGTGACTTTTGTAACTTGTGAATCCTGAAATCGCGTTGCAGTAGAAACAGCTCGATCCTATTGAAGGAAGCGGATGTTGAGAGACAAAACTCAGATTGTCGGCAGCTCACCTTCTTGTATAGATGCAGGTAATCTTTGGCGGGCTGTTTGCGCTTCTCTGCAATCTTCCCCAGCATGTAATGAATGAGCCACTCTTCCTCGTCTCCGTCGCAGCGAGAGGCGCTCTGAAAGCACTGCGAAGCCGTCTCAAGCATAGAGTCTCGTCGCTCTTCCATCTGCAAACACGGAACACGTTCAACTCTTAAAAAATTAAAAGCAATCTGTACAAATTAAATGGCATAATGGAACTACACCCAGTACAAGCTTTAAACTCAACTTCAAAAATTTGAAAGAGTCGATTTAATAACAGTCAGTGATCATCTTTACTGGGAACACTATCGTTTCCGTTGGTTTTCTGGTTGGTTTGTGGGAAAGTTATGAAATGTTAACGGTCAAAACTCTGACCTAGAAACTGAACAAACTTGAACTCTCTAACTTAAACCATCTAGCACCACCACTAGGCCACATTTACACTTGCGTTCAAGCTAATGCCTTTGGAAATGTGAGTCCCATAAACGTAATTCCACTTAACTCCGATTCCTTGGCTCAAGGGAAATCGAGCTCACGAGATGACATTATTCACAATTTTGAAATTTAACAACTCCTCCTCGGCCGTTTGTCCAATTCAACACAAAATTTGGACCGGACCATTAACTAACCCTGCCGACTCAGTGGTTTCCGGAGAATTTTTATTTACCAAACCGCTTTTGAATAATTAGCAAATGATCGTTATCCAAAACACACCAAAATGCTGAACTCTGCCTATTTACACCAAACTTGGTCTATGGTGCCACAACCATGATCTGAGGTTCCATGCTGCGTTTGGCCTTTAGCCTTTTGACATAAATCCCATCTTGTCTTTTTCCCTGGGTTGAGCCGAAAACATGAATACCAATTTCAACATGGTTTTGATTGAACTTCCTGTCCTCCATATTGAATCAGATCAAAAACATACCTTTTCCCAAATTCTCATCAAATTAGAATCAGATCATTCATAGACCTTGCCGGCAAAAAGTTTTTCGGACCGTGTTGATTGGAGTTACGGTTTCAAGAAGAGCTATGCTGATTTTGATGGTGCTGTGACAAGTGTGGTCTGAAGGTGTATCTCTACCACCCTTTGCCATATTTACAACAAACTTGGTGTGAGTCATGAGTATCAAAAGCTGACCTCAAAACTTATCCTCAAACTTTAAATAGAGCTCTATTTCAATATCATTAGCTTTATTTCTGTATGTCTAGAATTGCATCAATGTGTCGATGTGGTTTGGGTTCACGTTTGCCTCATTGAATTTAAACAATTCAATAAACGTTCTGTTTGCTGCCTTATTTGTTTTTCTACTCAGGGAAACGGAAACGACATCAATTGTAGTATACAGACTGAAATTAAATTTCCACCTCATTTCAGGAGCACAATAGTTGCAACTGCAAGTTTTGCTTGCTCTCCCACTGTTAACAATGATCACCAGAGAGCGGAGTTAATCTGAGCAATCCTCCACTTCTACACTGCTCTCCAAAGCTCTCCAAAACTTTCACGGTCAGTGATTGACGAACTGAGCAGTATTCATGCATATTCTATGCAAGCCCGGCCCCTTGACATCACCGTAAATCATGGCTGACCCTGACCTGGCATCTAAGTGGCGCATTAAGACACTAAGTTTGCATATCTGGCTGAAAACAGATGTTTAAAGTCCAGAATCAAACCTGGAAGAGTGATTCCCAGACTCAGACACACCTGTTTGGTGAGATCCTGAGGGAGCTGGTTCTCCCACTGCTTGAGCTGTCTGGAGGCAAAGGAATGCAGAGCATACGACATGGTGCCGTACTCGATCCAGAGCGACAGGTTTGAGCTGTCGATCTCCAGAGCGCGCTTGAAGCAGGTCAGAACAGCCAGAGAGTTCTTCCAGATAGTGCCATCACTCCTCAGCTCATTCGAGTTCAGCTTGTCCTGAATGCGACTGGCACGAGCCAATGCCATCCCCGCCCACGAGTCAAACCTATGAAAAAACAAAAACCTGAAATTATTCTTGTCTACTTTTCAATCTTAACATTCCAAATATAAATATTCTTTTACACGCGCTTTTTTCTGTAGTAATTCATTTTTTAATGAAACACTTGATAACATCTTTCAAGACATTTTCAATAAATTCTCTTAAACCTTGACACTAAAGAAAACAAAGTTCTTTCTCCGTCTCGAGAGTATGCACTGTACAAAGAACACTTTGCTTGATGTTCATGTTTTCTACATGCTTCTGTTTTATTTTAGTTGTCAAAATCAAAAATTCAAATGACTGTGGAATAAAAGCATTTTTTTAAATATTCACATCCCTACACAGGGCTCTAGAGTGCGACCAATTTGGTCGCATATGCGACCTAATTTCTCAATGGTGCGACTAAAAAAAAAATCAAAGGTTGCACCGGTGCGACCCGTCGTTCGAGGGGAAAAAAATGAAACTCCGTGAGTCTCCCTGTTGTTCAACAACAGACACACATTAAGCCCATATCGTGGTCTAAACCAATCAGAGATGGTGAAGAGCGTATCCCGCCCCACCACCCCTCTGATTGGCCGTGGTCCAGATATTCCTGTATGTGTGTGAACGTGAAAATGCAAACACATAACATGCCGCGATAAATGCACCGCTCAAGTGTCCCCTCTTCCCGCTGCCTTTTAGCTTCAGGCAGCTGCAAACAGATCATCAGACGAGATGATAATTAAGTTTTACGTTGCCTACAATATTGCAAAAGAAGAACTCCCCTTCACTAAATTCAAGTCCGAAATAATTCTTATGAAGAAAAATGGCTTGAACGTTAACCCGACGTACAGCAATGATGTCGCGCGCACCCAATTTATAGGAGTCATCGCAGATACATTGAAAAATAAAAGACGTCTGTGCAAATTGCGAACAGTGCGTACATGGAATTCCTGATCGACGGAGACACATATATCGCCACAAAGGAATGCATCATTGTGTACAGTCGTATCTTGCGGAAAGGAAGACCGATAATTATATTATTGAACACAGTGAGGTCGAGCATGCTCATGCCCAAGGTAAGCCATGTCATGTTATGGAGCCTATGTCAATAATATGCCTACCGTCTCGTTACTGCATTAACCATAATATTCTGATACTTAAAAATGAAAAAATTAAATATTTTCATCTAAATTTCAGCTCAGTAAAGCACTTTAAACACCTTTTCAGTAAGTATTAGTTACCTTTCTTGTAGAATTGTGCTTCAAATAAAGAACTTTATATTGACCAGGTTGTTAGTAAATCATTTACAAGTCAATATTGTCTATATGGACAGTGATTTAAAAAAAAAAAAGAATAAATAAATAAATAAAGTGAACTTGTGAAAATGGGGTGTTAAATGTGATGCGTTTGAAAATTTGGGTGCACCTAACTTTTGTGCTGGTGCACCTAAGAAAAAAATTTAGGCGCACCAGTGCAACCAGTGCAAAAAGTTAGTCTAGAGCCCTGCTACGTGTACAAATATGGGATCTAAACTGATGCAAGGCAAATGGAGCAACAGCAAGGGCAAAAACTAAGCTCTGATGAAGTTGGTTCTATAGCAGGTCATAAAGGATTTAAAGCATTTGGCTTAAGCGAGCTTCAAATAGCCATCAAACTGCTTCTGCACATTAATCTGAGGCAGAACTGGATACAAACACGTCGAGCTTAAACGGTGGGCTGTGCACGTAACCTCACAGCACAAGTACACACTGGGTTGATTTGGGCTGGAGGAAGATGATCTCTGCCTGTGGAGCTCTTGAA
Organism: Danionella cerebrum; assembly: GCA_007224835.1. Classification (NCBI taxonomy): domain Eukaryota; kingdom Metazoa; phylum Chordata; class Actinopteri; order Cypriniformes; family Danionidae; genus Danionella; species Danionella cerebrum. Next base: position 138,939 of record SRMA01027274.1, on the reverse strand, counting down.
GTTCAGGCAAGAACCACTCTTCAAGTTCTCTGACAGAACATTTCCATTTAAATGGAGTGGAAGCTACACATCCATCCTGGACAGAATAGCACTGTCTTAAACCTGGGGGAAACACTGAGAGTGAGATAATAACTGTGTCTGGGGCCACTTTGGATGAGTCAGAAAAAACATTTTGATTTCACCAGGTTTGAGAAAAAAGCCAGTCTGGGGCTCGTATGAGGTTCTGAAGATGAACAGAACGACTCTTCAGACTACGAACGTACCACTTCACTTACAAAACTTACTACTTACAATAAATAGATATGATTGGATCCACGTTTCCATAGTAACATAGCTTGACTTGGAAACACATAGGCACACAGACACCAAGCCGTAGCCAAGAAGGAGCAAGGCTTTAATCCAAAATTAATCCAAAAACTCTTTTTCATTGGCACCACTCACTGCCGTTATAGCCCATGGTTTTTGATGGAGATGAAACTTGAAACTAAAAATTCGGGCCGGTGTGCAGAGGCCTTTTAGTTTTCAAGCAAAGAGAATGATTGTGTAGGACTCAAGATGTGCTGCTGACCTGTTGGGACAGACGCATATGTCATGCATGTAGAATTTGATGGCTTTCGACTGCTCCTTGTTCTTGAAGTGGTAATCTGCGAGCAGGTAATACAGTTCTTTCACCACTGGGGGCACTGGAGGCGCACCTTCAGGAAGAGCTGGCACCTTGGAGACAGAAGACATGAGCTGATTCTGATCCAGTCTGAGCAAAGCAGTGAAGCAAACCCTCCCGCTACCTTGTCGGTTCCTCCCTCAATGTAGGAGGACACCTCATCCACAGAGAGCGTGGGGCCGTCGGAGCGCGGGATGATCCCAGAGAGTCTCCTCAGCAGGTTAGCCAGCTCGGCTGACACCGTGCTGGTCTTGTAGCTGTCGAACTCAGGCAAGCTCTTGGGCTTAAAATACTGGAACAGAACGACAGCGTCGCTCCAGTGAAGCTCCACCTTCAACAGAGACAGACAAGAAAAGGTCATTCATGCATCAGAAGATAACAAAACCAAACACCTCCATGTACTTCATTATGAGTTTTGCAAGACCTCAGGAAACGATGATTTCATTCAATAACAGCAGAGGAAAAACTCCACCAGAAGAGATCTCAACAATCTTCTTTCTTCAAAACAGGTGCTCAAGTGGTAGTGGTAAGCTCTCAAATGCACCACGGTCTGGTGTAAGGGTGCAAGCACTAAAGGCCTTAACCCGCCTATGCATCTGCTGCAAGCAAGGGCTGCACGCATTTTAAACACATAGGCGCTAATGTGACCTTACACACCAGCCGGAACAAATGCAGTGCAACAATGCATTAGTTTTTGTGAAAAGGAACGTCTAAAATAAAATAACTATTTTCACACTCCAGAAGGTAAAAAAAAGCTCATCACACGTTCTGAAGCGGTGCTAATGCTTTTCTACACGTCTACATTAGGCTTGAGCCAATTTTTGATGCTGGCAAACCTCCCCCCTACTGGCATATGGTGATAGTTTGGTGCCCCAGCAAGTTGTGCAGTCACGCCAACAGATAAAAGTAACAAAAAAATAAACAGAATGAATTGAGACAGGGTGCGGGGTATGATCAGTGTTGCCAGCTGGTGCTCATCGGGCTTTTAAGCAACGGCAGAGCTGGTGACCGGGAAGAATGTCGATTGCCCTACACTGCGTAACGCAGAGCGAGCGCACCCTTTGGAACATCTCCAGAAAGAATGGATCGCGACCAAAGGTGGGCCGGCTCATTTAATTATCACTGCTTCGAAATGGAGGATAAACTCGACAGCGGCCTCGGCACCCCCGACCAATGAAAGTCAGCGGGATTTGACTCGACAGGTTTATGAACATTGTCTGTCTTTTCTTTCTAACTTGAAATCGTGAGGCTTGAACTGCGTCTCTGGCCACGGAATCAATAGGTTCAAACCAACCAAAGTTCCCCACGTCGTCTGTTTTGGCTTCACTCAGCTGGCCATGCGCGACACAACTTGGATTAGTTCCATCCTTTAAGAGCAATCGTTTAACGGCACGTTTGGTGACAGGGGATCGGTCACCTTCAATCCTGAACTCACAATGCGCATGAAAAACTTTCGACTTCAAGCACTGCTACGGAGGAAACTATTAGTGAAAGTTGATCCAGTGCGTCTTAGCACCGGCGTCTCTATTACACGTTAAACTAGCCATGACTTTGTTTAGTTGCAGCTGCAACAGAATCGTGGTACGGAGAAGGCTTTGTAATCGTTATTAATGAATAATAATTAAATCGCGGTTAATGGAGAAATCAGTTCATCATTGGATCCGTACCTGCGGAGCAGAGTGCTCCTCCAGGTAGCGAGCTTTGCTCTTCTTGCTGGGATAGGCGTACAGGCAGAAGAAGCACTGCTCCATGGCCGTCTCCAGATCCTCTTTATAGGGCAGATTCTCCGGGCCCGAGAGCTTTTCCTGCAGGACACCCACCTGCACACAGAGAGTACTATACACTGCTGTACACCGCTCACACATAGAAAACAATGAATCCAAACATGCGATTGACTCACAAAGAACTTGAGCAGAGCACCATCTGAGTTGCAGCACCAGGAGCGGCGGCCCAGGAACTCATGAGCTGTGTTCAGGAGCATGAGAGAGGAGGGCAGCAGGGGAGAATCGTCCTCTGCACACACACACACGCACACACACATGTCCTGCAGGGAACCAGACTTTGCTAAAAGCTGATTGGATCTTCAACGTACCGTCATCATCTTCATCGTGGACGCGCTGGCGCAGCATGCAGTCGAAGGCCGCCTCTTCCTGTTTGATGAGCTGATAGAGCAGGATCCAGGGCAGCAGGGATGAGAAATGAGCCTCTTTAGGGTCAGCGGGGAGCAGCATGCTGGAACCGATCAACTGGAGCGTTCGAGAAAAAGAGAGCTGGGTTTATGACGCACGTCTTCTGATCTGGATGAGGTTTTCACGCAGGTGCTCCTGACCTGAATGAGGTTGTTGGCGAGGCGCGGCAGATTGGCAGCTCTGGTCGTCTTGCTCAGCAGCTCCGGTTTGTCCGTGATGCAGCGCTCGATGCCCCTCAGGAGAGCCGTGATGGTGGCAACCCACTCTTCCTTAGCGGACGGGCTGCCGGGGAGCAGGAAGTGCTGCAGGGCCTCGTTCAGAGAGGCTTCGGAGGTGTCCAGGCAGGTGCCAAAGTCGTTCAGACGCAACAGGGAACTCTGTGGAGAAGAGGAGAGAGCTTAGGAAGAGCTGAGGGGTTCTCAGAAGGGTACACTAGAGATAATAACTGGCTTCGAGGACGCTGCTCTGGGTTTGAGCTGTACAGCCTGGCACTCATTGCACCTCTCACAGTGTTTAGTGATGAGGTCACTGGGGCTCTTCAGGATGTAACCAAAGACCCAAAACAGTGACATCTGCAGGAAATGCTGAAGTTACTTTCTCCACTTCAGAAAAAGTTCTGGTTTGTGAAGCGGAATGAATTTATCTCTGCGTCTCCATCGTTATCCTTTAGTGCAGAGGTCAACTTGCATAGAAAGAGGAGTGGTTTCAGAAGATCATAACGTGTAACTATTCACTGTAATATATTATTAAATAGATGCGTGTAATCAATACTTGAAAGAGAAATTAATTCAGTACATATGAAATTGTTCCGGGTTTACCACGACGCTCATCAATTCCAAAGCGCATCTGACATGTGACGTTCAAGTGGCATCGTATCGTCTATGTTTCGGTTTTTAAATCTGCTGTCGAAGATAGCAAACGAAGCTCCTTGCAGTCAAACTGTGAAATAAGCGTAACGTGTTTCTCAACGCAAATATTTAATTAGATTAAACAAGTAGAAACACAAGATGCAGGGCAGCGTTTCCTTCGAATGTGAATAATTCAGGGATATAACAAATTATGGCATGCTCCAGAATGATCCATATAACCCAGTTCAGTGACTCTGGAATGGTTTACTGTTCCCGTCTCATTCTCAACTGAAGCCATGAGTTATTATGGTTACCAAGAATGGTGGATTGATATTGTAAGTGAGCAAACCGGATCAGAGTGGTTACGTGACTTTAAACCTGTCAGCCAATCAGAATCCAGGATTCAGACAGACCTGTAGCCAGTCTCAAAAGGAGTTAAATATTGATATTTTGTTATATTTGTATCCAGTATGAAATTAAACCCTCTTAATCCCCCCTGGGGGTTCGGGAAAAAGCGGAATATGAAGCTCTGACGAGCTGCAGAAGAGGCGAGTACCTGCAGCAGCAGCAGCTGGGCGGGTCTCTCTGGAGCTGCGCTGATATAGTCCAGAGGCCTGAGGCGAGTGGAACCCTGGCTGAAGCCCAGCGTGGGCTGCAGTAATCGCACCACTGACTGGTAGTCCCCCGCCTCAAAAAGCCTCTGGATCTCCTCGAGGGACTGGCAGCGCTCCAGAGACTTCAGCTTCTTCTCCATCTGCAGCAGAGTCAAGAACATTAATGGTGCTCCCCTTGAATGTGTTCACACTTGATCATTTTATGACAAATTCATGCAGAAAAGAGAGAAATACCACTGTACACCAAATTCACTTGAGGGGAGTTTCCCAAAAAAAAAAAAGACACAAAAGTGAAACATTTACATTTATGTATTTAGCAGACACTTTTATCCAAAGCGACTTATATTTCTGGAGTAAACATGAGCACAGGTCGGATTAATCAGAAGATATGCGCAAAGGAGGGTTTTTTTCGTTAGTTAGTTAGCGCTCTGCAAAGAGTAGAGTTTTTAGTTGCTTTTTAAAGCTTGAAACGAGAGCATTTTCTCCCTGGGCCTCTCTCTCTCTCTCAGCCCACACAGTGACAGTTTGCCTGCAATGAGTCAGATGTTGGATCTCCTCAGAGGCAGGTCAGCTTAGCTGCTGGTGTAATAATGTTCGAAAAGCTCCTCAGCTCAGTGTGAGGGACACTTTAATTGTAGAAACAGGTAACGTTTGCTGGCAGCTGAGGGCCAAGGATGGTTAAGAGTTATGAATGCAAGCAAGTGTGCAGCAAAACATGGAGAGGTGTAATTTGGGTGGAGCATTATTTTGAAATTTGGACTAAAGGGATGTTCTGCAGGAGAGTCACACAGGAAAGTAGTCGGGTGGCATGGCTAGCTGTGAGGTAAAACACTGTTCTTCAAAGATGGATGAGGTACAATCATTTCAACAATGGCAGATGCAGAAAAGCATTGGTCATGATGAGCAATGTCACGCTTCCAAACTGTAATACACTAGATGACTAGATTTAAAAGGTTACTGTGATTTAAAAGTAATCAGTTACTGTCTCAGAATTGTAATATGTTACACCACACCTTTCGCCAAAACAACTTGTTACATTCTAAAACAACAAAATGTACCGCACTGTGAGCTACTAACAACAGAGTTTAGAACTGGTAACGTGAAGACAATGTAAGAAAGAACGAAGCCAGAATCACAAATGATCTAAGTGAGAGAAGAGGTACAGTGACTAGATGTGGAATATCTGTGAATAGCTCGGTTATATATATTAGACAGCAGTAAACCCCTGTGCCATGACAAGATGCAGAATTATTTTATTCCCATTAAATTCAAGTACAGTGGTACCCTGAGATACAAATGTTTCCAGTAACAAAATGTTTGCGACACGAACCACAAGCAGTTCTGCTCTATTATTCTATTTTGCGCTTGTTCAGTCTGATGTCACGCTGTGTTTCCGGGTCCTGGCGCTCGTATCTCCCAGTGCAAAAAGGGGCGGATACGCTTCAAAACACTTTAAATCTGTTTAAAATCG
>SRMA01027274.1:86493-122729 GCA_007224835.1 Danionella cerebrum | reverse complement strand
TATACATAGTCAGCCACAACTTGTAAGTTTGAATTAATTGATATTGGGCTATGTATAATATCTTGCCTAACTAATATTTGTGATGGAAATTTTCAATGTAATGTCTCCATCTAGTGGTTATATTGAGAAATGTAATTTGTGAAACTTTTTAGAGCATACGTCATACTTTAGTCCCGCCCTTGAGAAGTCGGGTTAGAAAAGCACATGCGTGTCTCTCGCTCTCTCTCTCTCTTACTCTTGTGCGAGGATCACGCTGGGACTTGACTCTTAAGAGTCTCTTTGTTTCTCTCTTTTTCTTTCTTTTTCTTTCATTCTCTTTCTTTTCTTTTCTATCTCTATATATTCTTTTTCTTTCTTTTTCTTCTTTTATCTTCTGGCGTTCGTTTATATTTTTAATAGGCTCTTAATATGCGCTAAACCACGTTCTTCTTCCACGTTAGAGTCACGTGTGTAGGAAATACGTTGAGACTGCTAATCTTTGTAATAATCAGCCGCATTTTCTGTGTTCTCTCTCAAACGGTCTCCATTGAGAAGGTAAATTTTAATTACCATAACATATTGCAGCTCCACCAGAAGGGCGTTGTACATTTTTACCAAAAGCATTATGAATATTATACTTTTTAAAAGTCAGTGGACTATTTGGATTTAGGTGAGTTTCTTGTAAACAAAAGGCGATTGTAGGGGTGGGCGATATCTCGATATTTAAAATATATCGAGATTTTTTTAAAACTCTATATGAATTCTGGCATATCGTACATATCGATATAATGTCTATATTTAATTTTCGCCAATTTGCTTGTTTGGCTTCTCTGTGCTGTGCTCGTCCCCGCCTCCTTGCTTTTGTTCCCCCTCCCCTTGCCTGTCGTCTCAATCAACATGGCGGCGCCCGCAACCAGCCCGGAGGTTACAGAACTTGTTGCAAAAAAAGAACAGCTGGCTCCATTATATGGAAATACTTTGGTTTTAAGTCGTCAGACGAACAACAGACAGATGTCTACTGCCGTGAATGCCGTGAAAGTTGCTGCCAACCAAAGCTCAACTAATCTCCACAATTCTATAACGCGGAGTGTAGAATATGAAAGACAGAGCGGAAAGCGCAAGGTGTTGTAACATCACAGAGTCCGTGGCATTTCACATAGCGGTGGACATGGCACCCATATCCGTCGTTGAACAACGTGGCTTTAAACGTATGCTAAAAACACTTGATCCCAGTCAGATACAGTTTACCTAGTCGTCATTACTTTTCGAGACAGGAACTCCCGCGACTGTACACTACAGAGAGAGTGCGGCTTGCTGCTGAATTGGAAAAGGTTACTTACAACAGAGGTCCTGCAAAGATGAGCTTGAGTTGAGTTGTTTTATTTTTGAATGAAAAGAAGGCAATGTGTATTATTTTACAGTTAAATTATTATTTATGTTATCAGGGATTTTGTTTATATCCTAAATGTTACAGGAGCACTTTGTTCCTATGCACTGCCTGTTTTTTAGTTGTTTTATTTTTGAATGAAAAGGCAATATGTATACAAGGATTTCTGAAAGAAAATTTGCAGAAGCACCTCTGAGCTTCAATAAAAAACGACTTTGACATTTGTATTATTATTTTTTTTTTTTTGCAGTAGGTGTTTTTTTTTGGGTTGGGGGGGGGTTATAAATCCTGTAAAGATATCGAGATATATATCGTATATCGAGATATAGCAAAAATGTATCAAGATATATTTTTTGCTTCATATCGCCCAGCCCTAGGCGATTGGATTGATGATGGCTGCTAAATGTTGCAGCTCTATAAAGTTTGCCTTCAACCCACGACAATTCCACTGAATAATATGATTACTCATTGTCAAGTCGGTAGGACTAGGACATGGCTTTTATTTTTACATTTTGGGGACAGGCTTCTACTGCGTGAGGTTGTATGAGGTTCTGTCATTTCAATATCGTTCTCTTTTGAAAGTTCAATCTTTTGATTTTTCTTTTCTTGATTTGTTCTTGTAGCATTTTGTGACTTTTTCCCTCTTAAACCCTGGTTGAGTTCATTTGATGATTTTTGGTCTTCTGTAGATTTTATTGGTGTTGTCATTTGTGTACTTTGATTTTTCTTTTTCAAAACAGGACAAATTTTAGCGTTCATATTTTGTGGTTTATCACCATTCACCCAGGTCAAGTCAGTTTGACATTCAGAATTGTTCTTGGTTGATTTGACCACAGTGGCATAAGATTTCTCCATCCGGAATATTGGAAGTTTCTCAACCACTTTGCATGCTTCAGGGTAACTGATTTTTTCCATGCATCTAACTCTTTGGATTTCCTTTTCCTTAATCCATACGGGGCATTCTTTTGATGAAGCTGGATGATCAGCTGAACAGTTGCAACATCGTGATGGTTTTATGCAGACTACTTCATGTCCTTCTTCTCCACAATTACAACAAATTTTCTTTCTTTTACAGAAAGCAGAACCATGGCCAAATTTTTGACAGTTAAAACATCTCAGTGGATTTGGAATGAAAATATTGACTGGTACACTCACATAACCAATCTGGAGTCTTTCCGGTGGTTGGGGTTTACTAAATGTAACGATGTATGTGCCTGTCCTGACTATTTTTCCTTCTTTTTTTATTGTGATCCTTTTGACATGTGTGACACTTTGAGATGTTAATTCCAACGCTGTATCAGTCTCTTCCATATCATGTAACTCTCTTGTTCGGATAACTCCTTTGCTACTATTTAGTGTTGGATGATATGATGCCTTTATTGGTACATTTGCTAGCATATCTGCCTTCATTAAGTTTTCTGCATGATTCTTCTTTGCACAATCAACTAGAATTTGTCCAGATCTTAACTTTTTAACATCCTTAACTGTTCCTGCAATGCCTGCAATTCCTTTTTGTATAGCAAAAGGAGATAGTTTTGTGAGAGGTGTATCTGGTGATAATGATTCCAGTAGAATGAATCTCTGCCAGGTTGTGGTTTTTTGGGAAAGTGTAAGTCCAGAGTCCGAGTCATTGTCTGAATTTTGTTCTAGCATTCGTCGTTTGGAGGTTTTTTTGTTAGCCATGTTTAATTTCGTTTTAATTCATCACTCCCACTCCTCACCCACCTCTGAGTCCAACAAGGGGATGCACAGAGCCGCGGTAATCCTCCAGATATGCATCAAGGATACGGAAGTGATATACTTGAGCAAAAAAACATAATGCATTTTACTCAATTGACCCCAAGCCAAAGGTTGAATCTTGACTAGCCGATTGATTGGACCGGGCCCTTCCAACCACCCGTCTATGCGAATTCTGAGCCTGAGGAGGATTTCATACTCCTCAGACACGGGTTGCAACTTACGGCAAACAAGTCGCCCTATTTGTCGCCTCTTACGATCAGCAAGGGGGTGCTGGGGACCTATTCTACCCCGGGTCCCCACAGGGGACACAACATTAGTGCTGTGATGCGATGCGATAGAGAAACGGTGAATTTAGCGCGCTGTGGTTCGGTTTACACCCGGGACATTATGGGAGCACAACATTACCAAATATCAAACAATAAAATGACAAGAAAGAAAATAACGGAGGCGCAGGAAACCTCTTCTAAGTGCTCAGACTGAGTATTATTGTTTCTAAACGTGCTCGAAGTCACAGAACTTCACACACACATCAGAATTGGTGAAAATGTGCATCTATTTGTGGTTTGAAAAAGGAGTTGAGGCAATAGCTCTATAGCGCCACCTAACACTTTTCAGCTTATCCTACGCAACCAGTTTGTCGTAAGGGAAAGAAATTCGATATACGTATGTTGGGAACCAAGACTTAAAATACACGTGCTTCCAAAGCAGTCGAAAGGAGGCTAAACCAGTGAAGATGGCCACTTTGGTTATGTCGTATTTCATTGAGCTCCTACCAGAGATTACTCCTCCTCTGTACGCACAGCGGCCGTCACAAATTACTCTATATAGTTTCACTTAACTAAGAGTTTTTTTTATGTCTGATCGGTACCAAATGCATCAACTATGTGAACGGTTCATGTCTGAACACATTTACAATGAACAATCTGGTTATAGCGCCACCAGGTGGCCACAACACAATAGAACATTCAACATTGAAAAGGTAACTCTTATTTCTGATTTTAATATTGAATATTGGCCAAAACAGAAAAAAATATTTTGACTATTTCACAGCGTCATTTGGGTGCTGTGAACAATGATGTGGTTTTCTTTAGAAAAATTGCCAACATTGAGAAATTTTGACAATTCTTGCTTGAAAACATCTCCTAAATGAGGACTGGTTATTGAACATGGTGCAACAAACTGGCCACTGAGAAGTGCTCGAGCCCTATGATTGCTGCTTGCAGCCTTAATCGTCATTTTGTTTTCAAATTTGAATAGAAAAATGTAAAAAGGCATTAATATCTGATTTTACATTTCAGTTCACAATTGTTCTATTCATGAGCCTCCACAATTTTCTTCAACTGTTTAAGATCATAAATATTTCCTAATCTGGTGATGTCATACAGTGACATCAGGTAGTGTGTTTAGGTGGGGTATGTTATGTGTGCGGTGCACCACGGGAGAACCACAGCACCGGGCGCTTGTTTCATCTCTTCATCAGTAGAGCGCCTGCGTGTGCGGTGGAATGGACTTACAGCTGTAGTCGCTCAGGGCGTAAAGCACCGTGATGAGACTGTCCAGACAAGGCCAGTGCTCCGGGTTACAGCGCAACCCCACCTCAAACGCATGGCGGGCCAGGGGCATACTCGCCTTCCTCAGAGCCAGCTTCCCCATCTTATACCACATGCTCACGTCGGTGGAGTCCAGCATGACGGCCTGCAGCACACAGACCAAGATATGTTCAGTCTCAAGGAGAATCTTCTCAGATTTTACCAGCATGCTTCTTTTCATCATTAACATCCGAAACAAATATTCACACACAGACACACACACCTCGCTCGCTGTGTGTAAGATGAACACCACGGCGGCAAAAGTCGTGGCACTCCTATGCTCTGTCTGCAATAACTCTTCCTGAACATGAGCTAGCTGTGAGGAACGCGACTCCCAGCAACTATCTGTATAAATATTTGAGGATTTATTGAGTACTTTCTTTATTATTCAGCTGTGTGTTTCAAATATACGCCGTATTGCTCTCCGTGTGTTTGTCATTTCAGAAAACCCTCCATTTCACCCGATGAAAGAGGCGGGTGCTACATGCAATCTGATGCTGGGCGTGAGGTGAAAAGAAAGCTCTGCCTAAAAGTTTTAAAACACCAGGAAGTGCTTCATCTGATCATTCGCTAGAAGGGGGCAGTTTGAACCTTGTGTAAAGCAGTTCCAGATATGTCTGTCGTGTGTCTGTCATTTTTAGTAAATAAATATTTGGACCTCAAGCCTTTTCCTGTCTTTTCTTATTAATATTCCCTTCAGAAAAATGAAATGAATTCTTCACATTTTCACAGCTCTCCAGCAGGAAGTAAAGCACTTATTTCGGGCGAACGGCGTCTGAGCAGATGTCGCCCTCCGGCAGGCAGTACCTGTACATAGAGGTCCATGGCGGCGTCCAGGTCATCTCTGAGCACTGCCAGACTGGCCAGGTTTTTATAGGTCGAGTACTTGAGCATCAGACCGGGATGCTTCAGCCCCACTTTCTCCTCTTCAGATGCCACCGCCTGGCGCAAGAAACTCAGTTTGAACGCAGCATTCACAGCAAACCAAGTTTATATTTACAACAAAATAAAAAGCCTAAATCTTGTACATGCTGTTTCACACAAGCAAGCAGAACATCTAATGAGGGCACCCTCTTCAAAACGACGTTTACTGAAAACGTTTTTAACATGAAATTAAGGTTAATAACCTGAAGATCACAAAAGCAATGGTCGGTTGAAGGACATTGTTGAGTTCATCGATGAAATGCAGCTCTCCTGCTGCCCCAAATAACAGCACCGCCAGGCCTTTCTTGCCTTGACGACAGTTTTAAAACCATTCGTTCCAGAAAATCTAGTTTACAATCAACGGCCCACATCTGGAGGAGTATTTTCTAGTGTAGTATCTCATACAAAATGTTTATTCTGAAATTTTTCTGACAAATGTAGAGGGGTGCACTCATCACGTTCAGCAGGATTGCAGCAGATGATCAGGTTCTGCTGGTTCCAACACACCACAGCCTCAGACCTGGACAGACCTTGTCCCTGACTCTCAGAGAGACAGACACATCTGCCAGCACTGTGCCCTGGGAGAGGTTCTGCCCACATCTAGAGCTCTGAAGCTTACTGGCAGAAGAACCAGCTCATAGATTCACCACAGCTCACCACGCAACGAGAGGGGGGACGAGACAGGCACGCTGAACAGATTATTAATCTAGTGACTCCTCATTTTATGTTTAATTTGGGCTTTTTTTTGGTTTAGAGAGAGAGAGAGAGAGAGAGAGAGAGAGAGCTAGAGCTCCTGTACCTCTTTGAGCAGAGGTGTCTTGAGGAGCTGCTCGTAGGCTCTGGTGGACTCCTCGATCTTGTCATGTTTCTGTAGATCTAGAGCTTTATGATAGAGAGCAAACGCCTCGGCCTCCTGCAAAACAGAAAACCCAATCGATTCATTAAAGGAGACGTTATGAGCTCAGATACAAATCCGGAAAGATCCAAAAGGAACAAAGAAGCAGTCAGAAAATATGAGGATGAGGGGCTCTGGGATTCGTTCAATCATCTGCAGCAGAACGATACGCTCACTGAAACCTGGAGTTCAGGCCATTCCTACACCTAGAAGATGCTTCAACACACTTCACGTGAGAGCTCAGCACAGACGAGCATCGTTCCTTGCTCCAGATGATGCAGGGGTGGTACTGCCTTTCAAATATTTGTGTCTGGTGGCCTTTATGTTTGGTTTGGTAATTCTTGCTGGTTTTTCACAGGGTTGACCCGCACACATAACTCCAAACATACTTTCTGTTGCGTTCCTTTAGATAAGGGGGTGATCTCCTGGAGGGAACTGCCTTAGATTGTGTGAGAGGGGACGTAATACTTTTTTACTCAAATTCATCAAAATGTAATGTCTACCATCAGGATTCCAAACAACGGATAATAAACAAGCCCCGGCCCTAAAGTCACCGCTGCAAGCATTACAGCATTACTATTTATACAGGCTCCTAGAGTCAGAGTTAAGGAGAGATCGAGCAGTCACCACGTCTATACGTCACCATCACGTGTGCAAGAGCAGTCACCGTGATGGTGATGGTCATCACCTGAGCTTCTTTAGTCTGACTCTGTTTGGAACTTCTGAGGGCATCATCATGCCCGTCTGCAGCCTGTGAGCCCGCATTCAGAGCAGCAATCCGGATCTGGAGACAGAAGCAGATCATTGATCGATGCATGAACAGAGATCCACAAAGCCTGCCTGCCTGCCTGCACGAGGAGAAGCTTACCATGTCTCCTACTCATTCAGGAGCATTCCCTCTGCTTTCAGCGTTTGAACTTGCTGGAAACAATAATGAATATTAATTAGCTCTACTAAACAATCAATACATTCAAACGTTAACACTTTAAGAAAAAACACAATTCTGATGTACACGAGCTCCTCAACACTGAAAGGCTTCGGGTATTAACCATTGTCTGAGTTCTCTCGATACATTTTCTTGACAAATAAACGAGCCACTCACACCTCCGGCGAGGGTTAAACGCTACGAGGATTCACAGAAACAACTGTCCTCACTCACAACGGGACAAAAATTCTCATTTTATTCACCAGGATTAAATGTGGTGCGAGTTTGGTTGCAGAACATTCAATAACAATAGCAGGCTAACAATGCTGATATGTGCAGCTTAGCCAATAAAGGATAGCTCCAGGTTAAAGGATATTCTACAGAAGTGTATGTGTACTGTATAATACACACACACGTCGTTCGTTGAGCTGTAATTTTTTTTTCAATGTTCGGATACTGTTTAATTTCAGACCTGATAGCGCTTTTCTTACCAGCTCAGTGATGCTCGGAGGAGTGTCGCGGGAGGCAGTGTCGAGCGCTATGATTGGCCGAGAGCAGACACGCGCGGCCGGAAACACACCAATGAAAGACGTTTCTTCTTCTTTGTCGTGTTGGATAGCGGGTGGCGTCCAACATTGAGGTACATTACCGCCACCAACCGCTTTTCCAGACGGACATAAAAAATGCAGCACACACTTTACAAGTAAGCAAGCAATCAATTGAAGTTCGTTTCCAAAACTAATGAATTCCATTAAATAAATAAATAAAACCACCAGCCCATTAATATACTTTTTAAGTGGACAAACGAATAATAAGTAAATGTGATTTATACTTCTATCAAGTCCCACGAGTTATTCATGAATGTAGTTTAAGAACAATATTTCTGTGTTATGTTTAATATGAAACAGAGAAGAATCAGCTGGGGCTGCACAGAGAGCTGCTTTATGGACAGAAATCCACTCTGGGAAAGAGGATTTCTCTTTGGTGAGAGGCAGGAGATCACTGACAACATTCCAGCAGATGAAATATTAACATGTTTTTATTGTGGCTGTGTTTTGATATATTTCACCCTACAGCTGAAACAAACACAGTAATCATTAACTTTATATCACTAAAAACAGATGCTGAAGGAATGTTTACTGATCGCACTGTCATGTAATCAAAACATGGATTTATGGCGTTTTGTTCCCTTGCTACTTTTTAATAAGAAAAGCAAAAGGCCAAAAGTTTAAATGGATGTCTAGCTCATGTTTTCAAATAAATCTACATTTGTCTAAACCAAGCTGGGTAAAAAAAACAAATAATAATTACCAGTATTTACATTGTTAGATATGTTAAATAAATGGATCTCAAACAACATTCATATATTAACAACTAAACAGAAGCTAAAAATAGACGGTTGGATTGTATTCACTTTATTTCCTAAGGAAAAACCCTGGATGAATACATTATTCGACCCCAGCAGCATTCCGAGCCTGCTCACGCTGAACAGCAGCCACCTCAGAGACTCTGATGCCATACATTCATCCTAACCTTACATTTCCTTGCTTTTCTTCACTTAGTTTCAGTAATTTCTCGAGGTGAAAAGCACAAACAGAAGCACTTTTATACAGAGTATTAACTTGTAAACGTGTGCAGAAAAAGCACGGTTCCTCTCTGGATCCAGACACCAGATTAAAAGAGGAGAGCTCTCAGTTAAAAGCCTAGCAGTCCCACCATGTCTCTCCAGCTGCCTGAGCTGCTCGCTCTCTCCGAGTGGATCTCCAGCAGCACACTGGACTCTACAGATGGCAAACTCACTCTACTGAGAGCACTGGTCTGTCTGCGATCAGGGGCCTCCCGGTCTGACGCCAGAGCAGAAGAGCAGGATGATCGAACCAAACCATCCCCAATCACAGTCACAGACTCGTCCTGTAGAGAATGAACCGTGGGCTCCTGCAGGGAGCGAATCAAGGGCTCCTCCTGAAGTGTACGAGGGTGAGTGGGGTCTTCAGTGGGAACATCTACAGGGCTCTAGAGTGCGACCAATTTGGTCGCATATGCGACCTAATTTCTCAATGGTGCGACTAAAAAAAATCAAAGGTTGCACCGGTGCGACCCGTCGTTCGAGGGGTAAAAAAAACGAAACTCCGTCTACGGCCGGTCCGCCTCCTGCGCGCGGCTCACAACACGCGTATCACCCATTCATGCGGCTCAATACGCGCCTATCGCGGCAAGCGCGCCGCTCAATTCGCGTTTACCGCGCCGCTGAAGCCTCAGACGCGCGCAAACGCGTCTTTGCATTGACTTAACATGGAAACCCTCCGCGCTTACCGCGCGAACCGCGTTCGATGTGAACGTACCTTTACAGCGGCAGGCAGCTGCAAACAGATCAGACGAGGCAGAGATGAGAATTAAGTTTAACGTTGCCTACAATATTGCAAAAGAAGTAAATAAATAGTCTGCATTATAAACTCTTGATCTGGGTAGTAAATGGTATTATCGTTTTTATTTGTATTTGATGCTCTTAGGGACCAAAATCAGTTTAAAGTTCAGCTCAGTAAAGCACTTTAAACATCTTTTTCAGTAAGTTTTAGTTACCTTTCTTGTGGAATTGTGCTTCAAATAAAGAACTTTATTTTGACCAGGTTGTTAGTTAATCATTTACAAGTCAATATTGTCTATATGGACAGTGATTTAAAAAAAAATAAATGAATAGATAACTAAAAAAAGTGAACTTGTGGAAATGCGGTGTTAAATGTGATGCAGTTGAAAATTTGGGTGCACCTAACTTTTGTGCTGGTGCACCTAAGAAAAAAATTTAGGCGCACCAGTGCAACCAGTGCAAAAAGTTAGTCTAGAGCCCTGATCTAGACGAGCCGCTGGGAAGCCAGCACTCTGGGAGGTATAAGGAAGAAGAAATGGTGAAGCAGACATGGTCATGATGCTACAGAAAGCTACTGCACTCACGTCTGCTCTCGGTCTGCTCTCTGAGAGCCTCTGGGGAGTCGAGCCACTGCCGGACCGCACTGTCGAGGTGAGCTGAGGCCGACCCACTGGCACAAAATCTGACGACTCGATTCCTGCGAGAGCTGCAAACTGACCCAATCTATCACAGCGTCGGAAAATACAGATTAGTTCTGGAGAAGGGGAAATGGAGTCTCACATCAACAGGAATGAGACCGACCCGGCGTCCTTGAGCAGGTCGAGGAAGGCATGGAATTTGTGGAAGGAGGATTCGATGCTTTCCAGAACACGCTCGTCCTCCAGCACAGAGGAGCTGATGTGAGCCTCAGACAGGGACCGGTTAAGGCTTCTCAGACGCTCGTTCTCCAGCTCCAGCTGCTCACACAAACACAAGAACGCATCAGCTTCACGGAGCAACCGTTGAACTCAGAAGAACGCTCCAGCCAGGTAGCTGCGAAAAAAATGCTCTGAAAACTGGACATCGATTTAATGTAACGCATTTAAAGCAGGACTGGATTGTTTCACTTGAGAGGGTCGAGATTAAAGACCTCTACACACTGATCTGATGAGGCTGATAATATGGTTCTTTATTATTTGAGCAGAAGTGAATTTTTTCACGGAGAGCGCAGAGTCACAGGTTTGGGATGGATTCTTCGGCTACAGAAATAAGGGTTTTAGTGAAGTTTTCCATAGCGTTTGGGTCATCTTCAGTGAAAGCTTATATTTCTCATCACATAGAGCTTTAAAATAAGGCCAGTTTGCTCTTTTAACCCTTTAAGACCTACGGGAGCGCCTGTGATTCCAGGACATTTACCACTGCAAAAATGTATCGGTATCTTATTTTATATCTCCTAAACATCCCATAACATCCCTTTTCCATCTAGGCTCAAAAAAGCCACACAGGGGAGAAGAAAGTGTGTGTAAAGTGAGCTCCCTTCATGTGTGAGGCGTGTGGAGTGCCTTTGTGTTATTGTGGAGTCCAATCCCAGCTCTGCAGTGCAGTACAACACTGCTGCACGGTAAACACCTTGGGGTTTTATTATATTATTATATATTTATTTATATACATATATTTATGCCTGGTTTTGTTGTGTTCTCCTGTTCTGAAGTTTCACCACAGTAAAAATGTCTTTTTTGTTATTTATTGCACCGTAAATTAATTAGAATTGATCAAAAGTACCTTAGAAACATTTTTTTTTTCAAATTGATTGCACAGTTGTGAATAGTTTATTGTGATGTTCATGGTATATTTTATGCAAAATGAGCACGTTTTTAGTTTTTTGTCTTAATTTCTAAATTCAAGTGCATCTCAAAAACTAAGCAATAAGAATAAATTCATTGTGCACCAAAACATTTTGTACAACTTAATCACAAATACAATTTTGATGAATAAAGCTTTGACTGTATTTAGAAAAAATACAACATTACATACATACATTAACTCTATTAATAGAATTAAAATCTAGAGCAGGAGTCAACCTTTTTGAAACGGAGAGCTACATCTACCGAGATGAATGCAAAGGGCTACACTTTGAGACCCTCTTCTGAATTTTTTAATAATTAAAGATATTCATCTCTGCAAAGACACTGATCGTGTGAATTATTCCTCACACTGATATAATATAAATACACAACACTTTACATTTATATTTTGTCTTAGTGCAAGTGTTGTTTTGTAAATTGAAAACAATATATGAATGTTTAAAAACACTTCAAAATGATCTCTTCTACAACAGTCCAAGGAAATCACAAAATAGCATTTAGATTAGCTCACTGGAAAGTGGCTATTCAATCTATTTTTAGAAGAGGTAGCGGGTGACTCATGTGGTCCTCGGGGGCCCCTGTGTTGGATCTAGGATATAAAGGTTATATTGATGTATGGCAAATTAAAATACTCCAAAACAAATGGCACCACAAGCAGGTAAAAAATGTTAAATATACTCTGACGCACTTGGTTCTGTGGCAGGTCTTAAAGGTTTAAATCCTTAGAATGCGAAACTGAACAGGAAGTGGTCACTTCCACATGAATCAGTGCAAACCTTCCAGGATAAGCCAGATGGCTGATGGTTAAATCAACTGCAGAGTAGGTTCCATGTCCTGGATGCATATAAATGTTTGAGCCATCATTTAAAAGGCCTTCCTTTCGCGTTGCACTGGTTGCTGCCTCACAAATAGTCAGTGGTGGTGTCACCTCGTCCATATTTTTACAGTCTATGGTTTAGAAGCAGTGGAGGATGTCAAAACTAGATTCTAGAACAAAAGGAAGAGCGTCTACCTCTACCACACGACTACTGGTTTTCAGTCGGGTTTTCCTCTCCTCCACCAGCCTCAGACGACACTCCTCCAGCTCCACCTGTGGGTGCCGAGATGAACTGCAGTCAGGGAAAGCACTTGTACTAAACCAGTTGGGTTTCAGTTTGCTGTCACCCTGTGAAAGCTCACTGCAAGATAACACGGCTCTACCGGCCCTTCCTGGCATTCCGGGATTCTCCCGTCCCAATCCAAAACAACTGCGTTCTTTCAGGGGCGACAAGTAATGTAGTGGTGGAGTATAACCAGGTCCATTCTGCCTGTATGGATGTGAGTGACTGGTGGCAGGCAGGAGGCCATATCACTAACCGGTAGCTAAATTCTGTCAGCTGAAGGATAGCAAGGTTAAAACCATCAGTGGAGCGAATGAATAACGCTCTGAACATCGTAAAGCGTCTGGAAAAGCGTTGTTCTTTCATGCTGGGTAATGTTTGTAGCAAACAAGTGATTCAGTGTTCGATGATGCGTGTCTAGAAGAGATGGATTCCAATATGTTCCACATTTCTGTGGCGCTCTGGGAAAACACATTCACACCTTTTGGGATTGTGGAGGAAACCCGCGCAAGCACGGGGAGAACATGCAAACTCCGTCTAGCTAGGTCTCAAGTCTCCTTGTGCCAGAAACTCTCTGAGCGTACCTTCAGCCGGGTGTTCTGGCTCTGCAGGTCTCTGAAGGTGTGCACTGGAGTACTCTCAGCATCTGCAGCATCATCCTCTTCTTCCTCAGACTCTGTCTCCACGGTGACCCTCACAGATGTAGCACTCTGGTGAGTAAAACCCCTTCATCACTCACTTGAGTTACAAAACAAATCGTACTCTTTCACCTGCTCAGTTCATGCACGTTATCCGCAAAAAAAAAAGTTATCAGCAATCACAAACCTGCCACAAATCTTCTAAAAACACATTCGTTATTTATTTACATGAGCTTCTTTAAAAATGAAAAGCAGTTACTTGAAAACTGTGCGCTGTCGTCTCGTCTGCATGTGCCGATGCCCTGGGAAATAAAGACACATCATGTTCAGATGCGGATTACATAGAACAGCCGGCGCACACTGGAGAGAAGAGCATTAGCGCTCCGCTTCGAAACTTCAGCTTCATCTTTACAGAGATATTATTAAATGCATTAAAATTAAAAATAAAAAAAATCTAAATGTCACGTGCAGCTTATTTCCCTGAGGGCATCTCATGCACACTGGCATTTGATATTCACATATTTAGAGACCGTCTCGAAAGGTACATACTGGACTAGTCTAAATATTTGTCTCAATAGTTTTTAACACAAAACATACAAATATTAAAACCCATTGTTTTATATAAATCTATGCATCCCCTTTGAAGCTCAACTACAGCATTTTTCATTAATTATTTTTTTGTAAAGATAATTGTTTTGGCCGTAGCCTTTATTGAATTTTTTTCATAATGGAAAGGACACTGGGGAGTGACGGGAAATCAGGAGAAGAGAATAGGGTGTGGGATGGGCTCGGGATTCGAACCTGTGTCAGCCCTGCGCAACCGCGGATATGTGTCCTGTGCGCCATCACTACACCACGCAGTTTTCATTATTAACACTGTGTGCTTTAGAGACCTTTTATTAACAGACGCTGCTTCGCTTCCACCTCGTGTAAATACAGCTGAAACCTCTGCTGAGAGTTGATTTTCCTTTACTTGATTCACATTCAAATAAAACAAACATTCATTGGGGTTGGGTGATCCAGGCTTGAGAGAGAGAGAGAGAGAGAAAGAGAGAAAGATAGAAAGAGAGAGAGAGAGAGAGAGCAGACAAAAGTGGTTTTGAGAAACTTTATTGTGCGAATACATCGTTTAACCAAGTGCTATATCGAGCCTCGCACGGCAGCTGGGTGCTAATATGACGGGCTACGTTGAAGAATTTGTGCAGTTTGGGCCTGCTGACCTCCTCCATGCGCCTCTGGTATAGTAATGTTGTGTCGTGTGGTTTTCCTGTCTGGCCCTGTGGCACAGCGGAGGTATAAGCATGGTTGTGCAGGGTGACGCGGCCTCGAATCCCAAACCAGTAAACATTTCCCAGTCTCCTCACCTCTCTCTACCCACTTCTCTTACGGTCATTTCTACTGTACTCTCTGTTTGAAGAAATCCAAAAAGGTCAAAAATAAATCTTATTGAAAATAATTCTGTCTTCTTCCTTCCTCCACGTTCGCTGTGTGAGCGCAGCCAACTGAGACGGGATCGCTTAGCAGTGGTGGGCAGTAACGGGGTAAATGTAATTCGTTACTGTACTTAAGTAGCTTTTTCAAGTAGTATCTGTACTTTACTTAAGTATTTTGATTTGGGGAGACTTTTTATTTTAACTTAATTTCATTTCAAAGTCAAATATCCTCCTTTTTACATAACTACATTTTGGGAAATCAGTTGTTCCTTAATGAGTGGATAAAAAACTATGCCTTATGTGAAGACGGTGGAAAAGACACAGCGCTCTCGCCTTCGAGATCCACCGCTCGGACTCAAACTAAGTGTAAATGCAACGCCCCTAAAGTTGAAGCGCTTTCCTTCAGTCGATCTAAGTTCATCTATTGGTTGACGTCCCTGCTGTCGCTCTGTTTGAGTGGAACCTACATTTTCTTTCAGGCGTTCAATCCGCGTTTCACACGACAATCTATCGAATGCTGCTCACAGTTGAGATATTGTTTTGGTTGAGACCTGTTAGCTAACGTTTAATTTACCTTTTTAAATCTCTTTATCAGAGCCGGCCCCTAGAGGCTGCTAGGGTGCCCCCACAAACCAACGGTTGAGTCATTTTGTTGCAAACCGTGCTGCAATAATAATATAAATGGCTTTTACCTCGTCTGATCGCTCCCGCCACCTACCCCTCCCTGGATTTAGATTTTTTTGGTAAATTAGAACTGCAAACATTAAACAAATCTACCCTCCAGTTGCAGAAGAAAAGCACTTTTTAAAAATAGGTTATCATCATAATCAGCAGCATTGTCATGATAATTATGTTTATTATACATAACAGAGATTACAATGCTTTCTACGGTTAAAAGCATTTCAACTTGAGAGAAAAAATAATAATAAAATCACTGCTACAGCATCAGTTTCTGCTGCTTTCAGAAAAAAGATTCTACTACATTCTACAAACAACATAAATTAGAGAACATCTGTAAATGTCCATCAATTACAAGCACAGGAAGGAACCCACCCGCTGGCCTCAAACCAGTGACCTACTGAAAGGCCACAGTGCTACCAGCTGCGACACTGTGCCACCCACAAACTTACATTTACCACAGATTTTCAAAACGAAATGCGGTAAATATTTGCTCACTTTTGTCAACATTAATGAAGTGACGGTACTGTGGACACTTACGTACATTTTAAGGGAAATACTTTTGTACTTTTACTCGAGTGAAATTCTGAAGGAAGCACTGTTACTGTATTTCACTCGATTCTCCACCCTTTCTAAAAATAAGACAAAATTAAGTCATACAAATTTCAGGAAGCTCCAAGACTGACTTGTTTTTTAACCCTTTAGATCAAAGGTCACCAACAGATGGACAACGATCTGGATGCGAACCCAGAAGCTGCCCCATACAGAGCCGGAGCTCCAGACCAAACCGTTTTGATGCTAAATGTAGCAGAGCGCCGTACGGTTTTCCAGTGACGGCTGATGTGATCTTTACGGTAGTTATTCTGCGGATGCAAGGAGGCATTGACCAATTGAATGTGAGTTGAGTAACTCCTCGTGACTTCTCTTAGCCAGTCGTTTCTGGTAGCAGATGGTAAATCTTGCAAAGGAATTAATAAACAGAAACAGTTGCGTGTAGCTAGAGGAAACAAAGCGAGATACTGAGAAGAAACTGAGAAACAGACGATAAATGCAGGGATAAATGTGCGACACGTGCATTTTACTGTTCTCACACGATCGAAATCTCACACACAGAACATAAACCGCTATCTGATAACCGCAGAAACACAGCGGTGGGATTCAGAAGCGCTGGTTCCATCGAGATCCTCTGTCAATCACAACTAACAGCAGTGGGGAACGCTCTCCTCTCAAATTTCCCTCTAAACTAAACCCAGATAAACTCTATTTCATTTCAAGATTGATACGCTTCAGTATTATTTCATTTTATGTTTTCATGAAGCGGCAGGTAACCCAGTAATTAATGCTACTGTTAGCTAAGCTTCTTAATACAACACTTCCCCTATTAATAAAGAATTATAATCACTCAAATCTTAATAACTCTGTGCTTGAGAGCTCTAAAAATGACCCATCGGGACTAAACCAGGAACTGCTTTATGAGCCGAAAACCCCCATGAATAAATCTGAACACTTGTATTGTTGTTTATTATGGTTTTATATAATTAATCAGAGAACTCTGTAAATATACGCTCGGTTTGCTGTTGCTAACAATAGATTTGTGAAAAGTTTTTCATATGTACTGAATTAATTTCTCTTTCAAGTATTGATTACACGCATCTATTTAATAATATATTACAGTAAATAGTTACACGTTATGATCTTCTGAAACCACTCCTCTTTCTATGTGAGTTGAAATCCCAAAATTGAAATTTGACAGTCACCAAAGCAAATTCCTTGTATTTGCAAACCTACTTGGCAATAAAGATTATCTGCTGTAGATGCACCAAATTAAAGCCTTAAACCCTGAAACTTTCACAGGAATCATGTTCCAAATAATGGTTGAGATCTGGACGTTGTGCAAAGTGGTGAAAAAAATCCCGGACATTGTCTCTCCCTTTGACACTGTTGCAACAGCGCCCTCATGGCGCTCCAGGACCTCATAGTTCCTTCCTGGGTCTACAGCTCTTAATAAATTGAGAAATAACGGTAAATTTCACTGCTATTGTTTTTTTTCTTTTAACTATTATCTTTTTTTTTAAATAATTAATATTTTTTTAATTATTGCTTCTTAAAATGTTCACTTTCAGAATCTGGTTTACTTCCAATAAAAAGAAACAGAAAATATATTAAGGATTGAATAAATTCGAGTAATCAGACAATTATGATTGGTCTGGCCCGGCTCACAGAAGCTCAGATGAGGTTCATAGACCTGCTTCAGAAAGTGGATTTTGAAGTGATTGTGACATACAGACCACGAGGGAGAGAGAGAGAGAGAGAGAAAGAAAAGAGGAAACTTCCTCACGGACAAAGATCTAGTGTCTCTCAAAGCAACCGTCATACGTCTCACAGATCCAAAAGGTTACATGCTCCAGAGGTAACAACGACCTTTTACAAACACAGTTTGACCATCTCACCTTTGTAATTTAGCCCGTGCAGCAGTGCGCCATGGGACATACCCCACTGCTCCGGGGCGAGGGGGCCTCATAGCAGAGATCACCTGACGAGATCCTGTGGAGAACCACATCATAAACAATCTCTTGACACCTGGACTCAGATTCCGAGACAGAATAAAGCAGATACCGTTCCAGGAGGAGGCTTTCCCGGCGTTCTTCCGCCTGAGTGGCCGCGGCTGAGCAGGAGCGTCTTTAGGAGATGGAGGTTTGAGCCAGAGATACTGAAACACAACACCGTGAACAGTAGTACTGTCAGACAGCAACACACAAAGACAATAAATGCAAACAAAAGACAAATTAAGTGAAAAGCGTACCTGTGCTTTCTACCCTTCACTTTCAAACCAGCGTCTCATAAAATGTTTGAAGGTACAAAGTCCAGTCTTTTGAGGATTACTGACATAACTCGTGTTTCTTTCTTCAGTTTTTACCTTCTGTATTCACCTCCTCAGCTGATCAAATTCCCTCCACACCTTGTCGTTTCGTGACAGTTACAGAGAAGAGTGCGATACACCAATTCTACCTGCTAATGATCGAAACCCAGTCATGAACTGAAACAGGAACGTCTGCGTGGGAGGATTAAAACTGGGGGAGAACTCCGAGGTGAGATTGGAAAGACTGAACACAGCAACAAAACCAGTGTTGGATGGTTGGGTCAGCTTGTAACCTTGTTGTTCGGGGACATTTCGCTGTCGAATGTAATTAATAAACACGCAGCAACACGCAGTTTTTTGAGCGAGGCACACACGCAGCGAGGGAGCGAGGAGGAAAGATGATGAAGTACTTGCTAATTTTTTTTATTGTTTGTGTAAAGCATGTTTTTTTCTTATCTCTTCATTGGATCTACACAAAAGAATATTTAAAAGAATGAATCATCAGAACCAAAGTGAAAACAGCTCTTTGGGCAAAAACAAGCAGATCAAGAAGTCAGCCAAAGAAGTGCCCTCATGGAACTCTTTCTATGAAGCCATTTCCAGAATCATAGAACGAGCTTAATAGCTATTATTATTATTATATAATTGTTTGTGTGTGGGGAAGTGGGGGGGGGGGTAAAGTAACTTATAATCTTTTTTAATTAAAGGAGTAATCACTATTTTAATTACATTACTGATGTAACTTGCTCAACACTAAACAAAACACAAGGTAGTTGTAGTGCATCAACAAGGCGCCTCCCAGCACAACATTTCAAAGCAGACTGGGGTTCGAGTGCTGTTCAGGCTCTTTTGAAGAAGCACAAAAAAATGGCCGCCATGGTGGAGGTTCCTTGGAGGTTTAGTGCTGCATTTCTGCAAGCCGAGTAGGTGATTTGTTTAGGATACAAGCTGTTTTACGGTGTATTTTTCTAACTCAAACACCGTTACCCGTATAAATTAGTCCTTTGTGAACTCGGGTTAAAGTGTCATCAGAGCACAGTTCTTCGGGCTGAGATTAGGATCCCTAGGCGAGAGACTTCTCCAGAACAGGATCATATTCAGTGACACACGATGATTTCACGCTTCACATGCAGAAAATTCCCACAACAATTACTTTATATCCCAACAAACAGATGTGCACTCAAATCATCACCCAAGCACAAAATGAGAACAAAAAGGGAGCCATCACCAAAACTTTAGAGAACATGAAGAAAGCCCAGCAGCGCAGCGATGAAGAGATGCCTCCAACATCTTTACAACATTTAAAATAAAAATATTGAACAACATAGTAGTTGTTTTCTATCAAAAATCAATGTTTGTTATTGCTGTGACTATTTTACATTTTAAAAATGTAAATTCATTGAGGTTATTCGTTAAAAAAAGTGCTGTTCTTCTTCTTTTACTCTTCCTCACTGCTACAGTCTCCAACCCATACATCATAGCTGCTCTCACTACTGTTCTGTACACCTTTCCTTTGATTCTTGCTGACACTCTTCTGTCACACAACCCCCCTGACACTTTTCTCCATCCACTCCAACAATCTGCCTGCACTCGTCTCTTCACCTCTTTTCCACACTCCCCGTCACACTGGACTGTTGACTCCTGCACCTTCTTGACCTCAGCCCCTGTAACCTCACTGTTCTATTTCCCTCCCTCTCGTTCAAACACATGTATTCTGTCTTACTGCGACTGACTTTCATTCCTCTTCTTTCTAGAGCTGACCTCCAACTGTTCCAAAGTGAAATTATTTTAGTTTTCATCCATTTCTTCACTTTCAGCACATCACTTTCTTTCATCCCATTGAGCATCCTTTTGTATTTTAACAGCTGTTTGTGTTCCTGAAAATGCCTTAAACAAAAGCTATTATTATTATTAAAGCTCCCAGGCTTCCTAACGCAGTTGTGCAAGATTGTCTCAGGTTTAATAATGTGGGTTAAAAGCAAGTTGAAATGGTTCATCCTGAACAGTACTTCAGATTCTAGGGTTGAGAAACTAGCTAAAGCTCTGTGTGCTGTAGTTGACTAACGGAGGACACTAAACCCATGGCAGCATTTGATGATGGGAGCTTGATGTGAAGCGTTGAACACATGTCACACCTGAGAGTCCGAGCTTCTGGCGTTCACCAGCACCGTCTTCAGCACTGCCTTCACCACAGCATTATCTGAAAAACAAGAAGAGCCTCTGATTCACAAGCAAACACCAGTGATCTACACAGCTGCCAGTCAGACTTCAAACTGTGGAATTGTTTGCTCATGGGAAGTGCTGGGAGTACGTGTGGGATTCGGAACACTGAGAGGTGACTGATTACCGATCAGTGGGTTCCTCCTGATGTCAAGCACACACAGAACGGAGTTGGACTGAAGCATCTTCTCCAGGACCTGAGCTCCTTCATTGGAAACTCCACAGCGCTGCAGGTCCACTGCTGCATGGGAACACATCAGAGCAATAGAAACATATGAAGACCTGCGCCTGTTCCTTAGCTCCAGCTGAACATTAGCTCCTCCTGTTCTCACGTCATGTTTAGTCCCAACACTACTGTCTTCATTCTTTTCATTTTCAAACAAAACCCAAAGTCAGATCTTTCTGTGCTTTGGTGAAGGATGCGCTGGTGGAGTGATGGAGGCATGGTTGAGGGCAGCCAACTGTAGCTTCACCAAAACTAGCGTCAACAGCAGAAGCTAACCAGGAGCTGCAGACCAATCCAACAATTCTGATTCAAGATCTAGCGGGAGCACCATCTTTTTGTCAGCTGACGCTAGAGGGCATTGGCCAATAGAATGAGAGTTAAGCAACCCCTCGTGATTTCTCCAATCGTAAATTGGCAGATTCGCAAAACTTCGGTAACAGTTGCATGAATCGCCAACAGAGAGGTAGAGATACACACCACAGAAGAGAAAGTTAGACAGACAAGGCTTACGCACTGAGCATGTGATGTACCTTTTACTGCTCTCACACGTCCCTCGTGCAATTTCTCTGTACTGTACATCACAATAACTTAAAATACCGAATTAATAAACCCTGGTTTCATTGGGCGACGCTAGAAATTCAACCAACCAGAAGCAGAGGAGGGCTATGGTTAGCTAAGCTTAATACAAAGCAATTTATATTTTAGTAGAACACTCCCCTATTACTAACGATATGTCATTCGGGGGAGGAGTGATCTCACGCAAAAGAAACGGACCAGAAACTGGCTCTAGTTCTAGCTCCGCCCACTGATTAATCAGATTAATCGCTAGTACAGTTCATCTTTATGCAGATCGGTGTGCTGCCTGACCTGGAAGCGAGAACAGCAGACGCAGCTTCGGCCTAGCTCCTCTTATGGTAAAAATATACCTTCTCAATTGATAATAAACACTGGAGACCGTTTGAGAGAGAGAACACAGCAAATGCGGCTATTTATTGTAAAGATTTAGCAGTCTCAACGCATTTCCTACACACGTGTTATCCGCATTGGAAAAGAACCTCGAGCCTCTCAAAGTAAGACAAGCGCCGGAAGAAGGGCGGGACTGAAGTATGACGTGTGCTCTTAAAAGTTTCTCAAATTGCATTTCTATAAATGACCACTAGATGGTAGTATTATATAGGAAAAACCCATCACACTCCGGCCATATTTGTACACCCGGCGGTGCGCGCTGACGTCATAGCCCATCTCTGCTCATCAATCCTACCATAGTGCGGTTCGTAAGGAGCAGGTATGAAACATTACAGCCTTTTTTTGTTACTTTTACTGTTTACTGACTGTTCATGTTACATGTTTGGCACATAATTGTTCTTAAACTGCTGTTAACTTTTACACAGTTGATATAAATATTTTACTACAGTATTCGGTTTAGAATCTTTTTTTATAGATCTTCCTCATTTAAAATTGGGTGCGTCTTAAATGCCGGTGCGTCTTATACGGCGAAAAATACGGTAAGCGGTTAGGTAAACCAACCCAGCATTGCAAAACACACCGGAAATAGTTGAATAATATCAATGAAACACCATTAGAAAAAGAATAAATACATTTGAAAGCCCTACACTATTTGCATGAAACAGATCCACACTTTGTTCATTAACTTTCTCACGCAAACAGCACGATAAATGTTGTTATTTCTATACGTTTACTGTGGATTTATTAGCTTCGAAGTGATGACACAGAACTCTTTGATGCATTTTGGGGTTCATTTATTTCCAGCCCGATCACATACAGAAAACTATTAATTTTTATTTGAACAACCGTTCTATTTGATTTCTTTCAGTTTCGTTTTACAGACCCCACAACAGAAAGGATATTCCTTGGAAAGAGAAGACCTGTGATATTGCTTGTGTTTCTCAAAGTTCTGACACAAAAAAAGCACATTGGCACAAGAAGTGCTTGGAACAGTGTATAAGGTTTTCTTACATTTTCACACAGTTTTGATCTTATCTTTGCTTTTGGGGGTATTTATGAATTTTCTTTTGTCTCAACACTTTTGATATTTTTTCTAAAACATAAAAACAGTTAATTCAATAATGCAGTAAAAATTATTGTGTAATGTAATAAAAAACTACTTGTTAAAAAAAGAAGAAACTGGGGTTGTATTAAAAAACAGTCTCAGTTTTAAAGATAATTTATTAGACGATACCGTAAATTTGTTAAAAATAATCAAAAAGGCTCTGAACTTCTGAGGGTTAAGTTTCTGTGCGTTGATGGGAAGTCCTACCTTTGACCCACAGGTCCTCAGAGAGCTCTCGAGCAAGAGCAGCCACCCCTCTGTCTCCGATGAGAATGTTATCATTGAGAGTGATTCGGCGCAGCCCTGTCATGGCTTCAAATTCTGCCCTCCTGTAGCGCAGAGTCTCCGCCCACGCTGAGCTGTGACGCCGCATGGCCTGATGCTAAACAACAAAGATCACATGAGAGGCAGCTCTGACTGAGGGACAAGACAAATCAACACTGTTTGACCTTTGCCGGATGAGAGCTTGTGTCTCAATCCCATGAAGTGCGAACGTACAAGCAAACATGATTGATTTGAGTTCTACTCATCATAACTTCTCTGTATGAACTACAAAAATATTCATCAAGGGAGATTTAATAGTCGGCCCATAGAAAGCAAAGATATCTTCACAATTAGCCTTAGTTACGCGGAGTACAAGACTCACATCAGGGTGTAACCATACACAGTATGTCCACGATACAATCTGCATCACAATATCCATCAAAAATGTAAAAAACTGAAATGAAAATCATTTCAAGTACAAAACCCATGTTTCAAGAGCAATTCATTTCCTCATTTTCTGGATTCAATTCTGTTCATTTGTAGAATTTCAAGCCATTGCAGGTGTGCACAGAATCACTCGCAAAGACAACGTTGGCGTATCTGTGACTACATGTCCACCCATCGTGTGGGCTTCCAGGATCATGTACTGACAAGATTCAGCTGCATTCACATCGGAACTTTGAGAGTGAAACCCAATGCCTAGTGGATATGGACCTTGTCTAATGATCAGAAGCTCCACAGTGAGTTAAAGCTGGGGTGAGTCCAGACGTGGTTCTAAGGTCACTTTTATCAACATTAAAGTCTTTAAACCCTGATGACAACAGTGGGTACCTTTATGATGTTGGCTATGTGTTCTGCCCCTTGCCATGTGATGTTACAGGAAGTGAAATCCACAGACCTGATGATGGAGGAATATTTCACACTCTGACAGACAACTGAAACACAGCACCATATGAACAGCATTACTTTCTGCAGCGTGTGTCGAGTGATCTCGAAAAATCTTGATGACGATACGCAGAGTTCTCACCTTCCAGACCCTGATCCCCGATTGGACAGTGTGCTAAGGATAGATGCTCCAGCGATGCACTCTTTCCTAAACCCTGAAGAAAAAGCGTATTGTAACTTATCTCGGAAGTGCAAGGTAAACAAGCTAAAACGAATGCTTTACTTGCTAGGTAAAAAAAAAACCATTAATAATAAATTTTGTGCATTTTTTTATTTTGTCTGGACACTTTTGGTTTTTGTTTTCAAACATAAAAACAGTTGAACGATGCACAGTGGCGCCATCTGGTCGGATGGAGTAATGGTTTCGGAGACGCTGCTGCTACTCCGGTTTTACGGCAATAGCTTCACTCAGCACAGCCAATCAAATCAAATCAAATCATTGTTTAAACTGCTGACACATTGGAGGTGAAAAGATGACACGGGGACGACAGCATGGTTTGCAGCAAAAGTATGAAATTTGATGACGAAAAAACAGACTAGACAGAGAAATTCATAAAAATGCTTCCAGTAAGCCTTTTCAAACCGGGGTGCCTCGTAGGCTTGGAAAATGTGGCATCAATTAAACAAGGTTCTCAGGTCTCACCCACTGAGCATGACACATGTTACTGTTCTCACACGCCACACACGGAATTAATTACTCAAGCACAGAAACCATAATAAATTATACAGCTGTCTATTAACCAATCACAATGTTGTAAGACCCCAAATGAGTCAAACGACCGAAAGGATTCTCGTCTCATTGGAAGAAGCTGACAATTCAGCCAATCTGAAGCAGAAGAGGGTGGCACTTTATCCTCAACTAGTCACAGTCTGGAAAACAGTGGCTATGTCTCCTCTTAAATCCTCGCTCAGCTCAACTTAATTTCAGTTTTTCTTTTGCACAGAACATCGTCGAAATGCTAAGGTTGAAATTGTTTGATTTCGAGACCCCATTGTTTTTAATTGTAAATTATTTTCTTCCTATAGTTGTATTTTATTTTATTTCTTCAGGAAATGACACAAAGGGAAAAATTTTAACAGCACATTACTTAAGAGAATATAACCCAGCTATTGGGGATACTGTAATCAAAGCTGTTTTGTACCATGCACTTATTTTTATTACACTTCCCCTGTTATTAATGAGCCCTGATTAAAAGTGGCAGCATGAGATAAAACACAAATGTTTTGAGCAAATGCATCCTCTAAAGTCTGTGCTGTCAAAAAGAATCAAATTGCAGCCAACTCTGAGCGATCTACAAGACTCTTCACAAATACATAAAAAAAGAGAAATCATGGCTTTTACAACATGGAAGACTTTCAGGGTCTTTGACCGTTGTGAAAGAGGACATTAAGCAGGGTCAATCCAACACCACCCAGATCATTTATGGCCCTAATCTATCGGGTGTAAAAAAATATTACATTTACACCTGAACGTGCAAAATACTTCAACTTTTTACATCCGATAGATTGGGAACAAATATGATCTGAGCTGTGTATTGAGGAGAACAAAAAGAAAGATGTGAGAAAGAAATCTAAGATTCCTTGTGATCTTCAATTTCAGAGAGAAACATTATCAGATGATTAACTGAGAGGAACAGGGCAACTCTGCAAATTTGAGCCATGTTGTTTTTCTTTTTCTAAAGAATTTGACTAGAGACCTCTTTTATTTGAAATTCCTTGAAAGAAACACTTTTCCGCACTGTCCAGCAATCATTGATTTCAAGGCTCCCATGTTGCTACTCTTTAGAAACACCTCCTTTAAGTCTCCTGATTGGATTCACCTGTGTATGGAGGTCATGGGTCACTGAGGTTACCAAACCAATTCTGGTTTGTAATAAAATGACAACTTTGCTCACTTTCCATAAATCACATAAACTTCTCAAATCACTGTTTTTCTCTCCCTCTATTCAACTGAATTTTCTTATCCAAACAACCTTGATGTTTAAAGGAAAATCATGAACATTTACAAGGGTCCCAAAACTTTTGGATACCACTATATAAAGCAGCGGTGTCAAGTCAATGATCACAGAGGGCCAAAAAAACAAACAATTGTGCTACAACCCGAGGCCGGATTCATTCATTTTCCAACCCGCCTATTCCCTCCCCTGGGGTCACGGGGGTGTTATTTTGGTTCTATATGTAATTTCAAGTGAAAACAGATTTCAACAGAACCTTTACCTCCGTGAAGGTACTCTTGCCAAGCCAACCCGATCGACCATGAGCCGACCAGAACTGACTAGAAACACTTAAAGCGCACGTGACCCTAAAGCACAAGTACAAAAAAAGCCTTTAAGGTAAGAGATGACGCACCTCAAACAGAATGGAAGGAGGAGGTTGCTCTTGATGTTCATGCATCACTTCAAATACAGCTCAAACTCACAGAAACAAAACACAGCTCTCCACAATGAGGATTTTGTCATAAAATAAGGGTATACGTATACACATAATTCCAAGTGTGGAACCTCTCCCTCCCTTCCCTAGCTGTGTGTTACTACGGTAAGCAGAGCATTGATATAAAATACAAACTGACCCTGAGCTGCGTGTACAGTTATTCAAGCTTAACAAACACCAGATAGCCAATCAGAATGCAGTATTCAGACAGAACATGGCATTTGCTAAAGTAAATACATGTAGTCAATTACAAAAGAAAGTAAATAATAAAACCATTTATAATAACAGAGAGGTAAAAACCTTGGTGAGAGCAGAAAGATCCCGTTCTCTGAGGGGCAGAGCATGCAGCTGCAGGATCTTCAGGCTCCTGGAGTCACACAGACACCTCTGCACTGCTTTAGACAGCTGGAGCGTCATGCTTTTGGAATGAATCGCAGGAGCTCTTTTCCTACTCTGAGCTCTGTGAGCACCTGAGGAGGATCACAGACGTTTTCCTGAACCAGCAGCTTTGTCAAATGCAGTTTAATAAACTAGATTTTAAAGTTTGCACGCAAACTTCGATGTTGGCCTGTGTTGGTACCGTTAATACCTATTTTTTGAGTTGTCAATCCCGCAACAATAACAATCCAACCCCCATGTCGCTATGACTTTCCTAAGCTGAGATAGAGATGCGGCATATTGGTTGCTATGGTAACCAGTCTGGTTGCTGTGGAGGGGTCGCTGACCTAATATATTGTTCTCCATATGAATACGAGTAAAATACAGCAACCCCCATGTCTCTATGATTTTCCTAAGCTGAGATAGAGACATTGCATATCGGTTGCTATGGTAACCAGTCTGGTTGCTATGGAGGCATCATTGACATAATATAATGTTTCAGCTGTCACTATGGGTGAAGTTTAACAGCCCCTAAGTCTCTAGCATTTCCTGAGCTAAAATAGAGATATGGCAATTTAGTTGCTATGGTAAACAATTTGGTTGCTATGGACATCATTGTCAGTGACATCATGTTGTAATCTACTTTTCTTTTAGAATAATATAAAGCAACCCCCATGTCTCTACTGTGTTCCGTTTAGAAGAAATTTGACATTGAAAGTTATGTCAAAAAGTGGGTGTTGCTTAATTATTTTATGTTAAATCACAAGCGATGATTGGCTGGATAAGTGATTTGCTTCCTTAATGCTGGTATGACTTTCCAGTGTCAATCAATTACAAAAGCTCTTTCACAATAGGATCTATGGGATACATGCTCCATTCAATTCAATGGGCCATTGAAAGTCAATGAGACACCTTTGACCTACTTATTAGTAATCAGCTGCAGCTGGAGTTATCAACTGCCAGATTTTCAAACGATGGCAAGTCTGCTGGAGAGAAATTCATTACCATGCCTCAAACAAATAAAGATTATAGAAGAACCGTAAGACATATCGAAATGATTCTTTCTTTGTCAGAAGCAGAAGACCGTAACAAAGAGAATGCTGTAAATTTTGTGAAGGAGTGATTAGAACTAAAAAATGTATGGCGAGCTAGAAATAGTCCTTCATTTGATTCTTTGCAGCAACACATTTCAGAGACAGCCATACCTCCAAACAAATAAGGATTACGAAAGAAGGACCAGACATATTAAAATAATTCCTCAACTGTTAGAATCACAGGATTTCAGGAAGAAAATGGTGTAAATTTTGTGACGCTGTGATAAAGTTTGAATGATTTATGGCGAGTTAGAAATAGCCTGCGATTGAGATTTTAAACAGAATCCACCAGAATTTTTGAATTGAGGTGAATGGAGCAATTATGTGTTTTTAAAAAATGAAAACAACACCAACTGAAAGAGGCTTCAGGACCATATAAATATGTGCATTTTTGTGATTTTAACATTTAGGTAATGTCTAAAATTTTCTGCCATGGTTTCTGAAACTCACTTGGAGCTCCAGAGCTGAGGAGGTAGCAGCTCTTGATGTAAACCTCCTGGAGGTGTTTGTTAATGGCCAGGGCTGATAGTATGGGAGTCCAGTCTGACAAGCTTAAGCGGTCCGGGTTCAAATCCAGCACCCCATGGCTCAGACTGGATTTGATGCTCCGAATGGGAGCTGAACCCTGGGCGGAGCACAGATGATCATAGTACCCCTGGAAATCCAGAGCTCCACGCCGACAGGTCTGAGCTGGTTCCAGCATCCCAGAGCCTCTGTCAGCAGAACAAACCCCGGGTCATTCAAACAGTCATTGTTACATACAGTTGTGCTGAATTATAATAAACTCGCTGTACTCCACAGAATCTACATTACATTCACGACAATGCTGCTCGGAAAATTGATGTTATTTTCAACCGAGGTCACAAAATAGAGAGATTCAAAACTCATTACCATACATGTGCTAGAAAAAGTGCAAAGTTATTAGTTTATTTCTGGTATCGTATGATCGGTTAAATCGTATGATCTTGATCCTAAATTTAAGCAGTCTGACTGGAAACATACGAGCTAACAAAAAAGCGATTAAAAGCGAATTTGCACATTTCATTTACGTGTTAGAGGTATATAACCGCTGTTTACCTCTTCGTTTGATTGATCCCGCTGTTTCTACTCCAGAGAGCACTACATTGTCTGTAACCAGCCTCTCGGCGTCTAAACAAACCGCGCTTCGTTCTCCTCCTCTTCTCTTGAAACTTCTTCGGTTTTGTTTATTGGCAGTTTGCAAACCTGTCTATTGGTGCATTACCGCCACCTATTGATGATGTGTTGAGATCAAGGTATGGGGAAAGGAAAATTTGTGTTTATTTTATTATTATTTATTAATTATTTTTATATTCTGAAAGTATTTTTTGTTCTATGAAGGAAGATTAATATTCTCTTATACATCCTGGCGTCTCTTAACAGGTTTGTTGCTGTGAACTGTTGTATTTTATTGTTTACTGCAAGTTCCTTCAGATCTTTTCTTTTCTCTTCATACCCTGGGCATTTTGTTAGCACTGTCTCATCTTCATCACATATCACACATTTCCCTGTCGGATGGTGATTAAGTCCTGTATGTCCTATTCTAAGTCTTGCTCTGATGGTTTCTTCTGTTCTGTGTCTCAGAGGATGTTGTTGTTGTTTTCCCACCTTTTTTGTATTCCATACAAATGTCTTCCTGTCTCACCCTTATCCCATTGCTCTTGCCACATTTCTAAAATCTTGTTGTGTATTATACTTTTGGCCTCACTTTTTCCTATAGATATTTCCATTGTTATTTTTTCTTGTTTAACTGCTAGTTTAGCGGCTGCATCTACTTCTTCATTTCCCTCGATTCCTATATGTGCTGGTATCCATAGAAACTGTATGATTTTATCTTCTCTGTCCATTTCTTCAACCTTACGATTTATTTCATTTACTATGTCTTGTCTTGCTTCTGATTTCTTTTCCTGTATGCTGATTAGTGCAGATGAGCTGTCTACACAGATCAATGTATTTTTTCTTTGTTTCTACCTATCCTTTCTAGTGCCATTTTTATTGCAGTTAATTCAGCAGTGAATACACTTAAATGGTCAGTTGTTCTGTGTTTCATTGTCACCTTCTTTGAGGGCATCACGACTGCAGCACCTGTTCTGCCAGATATTGGATCTTTAGATCCATCTGTAAAGATTTGAGTTTTATTTTTGTAATACTTTTCTAAGTATTCTTTAACATATGTTACTTTTTGCGTTTGGTCTTTAAGTATCTTTATTTCTTCTATAAGGTTTAGATTTACTCTTATTAGTTGTGTGTTCCATGGTGCTCTCTGATCCTCTGTTCTACTGTATTTAAATTTGTCTAGTCCCATTTTGTTAGCCATTATATTGCCAGTCCATCCTAGATTATAAGTTAGATTTTTTGTGTTCCCAGCAGTCCTTTAGGATTTCTTTTATAGGTTGTTCTTCTCCTTAACTTTTTATTTGTACCAAAAAATTCATCATTGTCTTTATTCTCCTAAGCCTAAGAGGCATTTCTCCTGTTTCCACCTGTACAGCTGCCAGAGGAGATGTTATTATCGCTCCGCAGCAGAGCCTGAGTGCCTTCTCTCGTTCTCTCTCCAATTGTTTGAGATGCGTTTCTGGCGCTGCCATGTACACTAAACAACCGTAGTCTATTTATATCTTAAATAATGCATTTCTGCTACCTCCCCACTCTCTTCCTTAGTATGTTGTTTATTTTTTACATTTATCTTTAACGTCCTCTATATATTTTTGCCATGTTAATGTTGCATCAAATATTATTATTCCAAGGAATTTAATCTCTGTTACTTGCTTCAGACTTTCTCCATATAGTTTTAAAGTAACATTTTTGTGTCTTTTAGCAAAGCATATCATTTGTGTTTTGCTTACTGATAACTTGAATCCCCACTTTTTTTGTCCGTTTTCAATTAAATTTATTGTGTGTTGCATTTTTGTTTCAATAAACCTTTGATTTCTTCCCCTAATCCAAATAGCTCCATCATCTTCATATAATGACTTATCTATTTTATTTTGTTCAAGTTCTTCAAAAATGTCATTTATCATTAAATTAAATAATATTGGACTACATACGCTTCCTTGCGGAGTTCCGTTTTCTGCGGTCTGTTTTTTGGAGAGTTTTTGTCCTACTTTTACTTGAATAGTTCTGTTATGTAAGTTTTCTATCCAGTTTATTATTTTACCTTTAAAACTTATTTTTTTACATTTTATGATTAGTCCTTCTTTCCATAACATGTCGTATGCTTTTTCCACATCGAAGCATACTGCCACTACCATTTCTTTATTAGTTTGTGCTTTTCTAATTTCATTTTCTAAACGTATGATAGGCTCTCTTGTACTTTTTCCTTTTCTGAATCCGTTTTGGTACGGTTTTATTAATTTGTTGTTTTTTTTCCACATTATATTTAATTCTTCTTGTGACCATTTTTTCCATTATTTTCCCTAGATGTGATGTTAATGCAATTGGCCTATAGTTTTCTGGATCTGTTTCATCTTTCCCTGATTTTTCAAGTGGTATTATAATTGCGTGCTTCCATTCTTCTGGTATTTTTCCTGTATCCCATATCTTGTTGTAAAGTTTGAGTATTTTAGAAAGAGCAATTTCTCCCAATTTTGTTATCATTATTTTAAAATTTCCATCTTTTCATGGAGCAGAGTTTTTGTTATTTTTCAAAGCATATTCTAGTTCCTGTCTTGTGAAAGGTAAGTTTATTTCATTATATTCATTTGCGTCTTCTGTTTTCTCATTTTTGTAATTTTCTACTGTTTTCTTCCTTTCTTCTTCTGTTAAATTTTTTTAACTATGTTTTTACTAATACCTCAGCCTTTTCCAAATCTTTTCCAATACTCTCTCCAGTAACATTTTTTTGCATTTCTTAAAATTTTTCTAACAATTGCTTGACTCTTCTTGTTATTAGTTATTCTATTGTATGTATCTTTTTTAGAATTTTAAAAGCTTTATTTCTTATTTTTATTGTTTTACTGCATTCTTCGTTCGACCATGGAACGCTTTCTTTTCCATCTCTATTTTTACTTTTTGGTATGATTTCTTCTGCTGTTTTTATAATATTTTTGATATGTTCCCGTTTTGTAATTGTATAATTTCCAATTTGTTTTTTCAAATTTCCACCTTACTTTATTTTTGTTTTTTAATTGTTTCTTTAATCCCAACTTTGATTATTATTGGATAGTGATCGCTGCCCATGTTACATTCTTTTACCTTCCAATTTAGTATATCTTCTACATTATTTGTTATTAAAGTTAAATATTATCAATGTTTGCATATTGATTTTCTTCCCAATTCGCGCTAGCTTTCCTTCTGATCGCTTTCTTTGGTTTTCCAGGAGCATTTCTTCCATCTTCATCTGTCGAGTTGTCGGTGCTTTCCGCCATCTTGCACAAGGGTTTCCCCCCCAAAAAAAGCTCCGTCAAGGTTTCCTTCTCTTGAAACTTCTTCTTCGTTTGTTGTTTATTGGCAGTTTGCAACATTGTTTTGAGGTGCATTACCGCCACCAGGTGGACAAAAGTTTGGTTTCCGATATGGACGATGGGAAATACCAAAAATATTTATTACACACTATAGGATGACCAAGGGTGCTCTTTTACCCGGACATGTCCACTTTTTACGTCCAGTCTGCACGGGTTTTTATAAATTCAGGAAAATAGCTTTGTGTGTCAAGGAAACACAAAATTTTAATTTATTAAACATATTGTGTGACATGTGTGATGATGAAATGAACTTTTTCCTAAACGATATCTCAAATATTTACATTTAGGACAATAAGGGGGTGGGGGCATAGAAGTCTCATGTACCTCTCTTGTCTTTTTCTGTCTCCAATTAGCTGGCGATTTGTGATGGAGGTGTCGATTGGTGATAAAAAAAATTGGATAATTTCAGCGACTCGGATCTTTGAGGCTCGTTCAGCAAAAAGAATGAATCTTTTTTTAGAGTCAATTCGTTCATTTGGTTCATTTTAGTAAAATACCAAATAAAATGTTGTATGTCACTTTCCTAACACATCTAGGAACGTTATACACACAAATGTGAATCACATGACAAATAAGACAAAACTATAAAGCAAGAAGACAAATAAAATATTACTTAAACGTACATATAGCTTTTCAGGCTTAAAAGTGTTACTGTATTTATTTTTGTAACTTTAACCTAATCTTGTCCATCCTCGTGACTCCTAAACTTAACCTCAACATTCTCATCTCTGCTACTTCCATCTCTGCCTCTTGTCTCTTCCTCACTGCTACAGTGGGTTATACATCATAGCTGCTCTCACTACTGTTCTGTACACCTTTCCTTTGATTCTTGCTGACACTCTTCTGTCACACAACACCTCTGACACTTTTCTCCATCAACTCCAACAATCTGCCTGCACTCGTCTCTTCACCTCTTTTCCACACTCCCAGTCACACTGGACTAATGACCCAAAATACCTAAACTCCTGCACCTTCTTGACCTCAGCCCCCGGCAACCTTGCTGTTCCACTTACCTCCCTCTTGATCAAACACATGTATTCTGACTTACTGCGACTAACTTTCATACCTCTTCTTTCTAGAGCAGACCTCCAACTTTCCTCCACCTGCTCTCTGCTCTCACTAAAAATCACAATATCATCTGCAAACATCATTGTCCACGGCGATTCCTGCCTGACCTCATCTGTCAACCTGTCCATCACCATAGCAAATAAGACTTCAAAGCTGATCCTTAATGTAGCCCCACCTACAGCACATTTCACTGCTGTCTTACTCCTCTCATACATATTCTGAACTACTCTGACATACTTCTCTGCCACTCCTAACATCCTCATACAGGACCGTAGCTCCTCTCTCAGCATACTGTCATTTTCTAAAACCACAAAGAGCAGTGTTGAAGAGAACGACTGATTTACAACAACAGCCCTGTCTTCATCCATGATTCCCAAACGACTGATTTACCACAACAGCCCCATCTTCATCCATGATTCCCAAACGACTGATTTATTACAACAGCCCCATCTTCATCCATGATTCCTAAACGACTAATTTACAACAACAGCCCCATCTTCATCCATGATTCCTAAACGA
Organism: Danionella cerebrum; assembly: GCA_007224835.1. NCBI lineage: Eukaryota > Metazoa > Chordata > Actinopteri > Cypriniformes > Danionidae > Danionella > Danionella cerebrum. Next base: position 88,676 of record SRMA01027274.1, on the reverse strand, counting down.
CTGATTTACCACAACAGCCCCATCTTCATCCATGATTCCCAAACGACTGATTTACCACAACAACCCCATCTTCATCCATGACTCCTAAACGACTGATTTACCACAACAGCCCCATCTTCATCCATGATTCCTAAACGACTGATTTACCACAACAGCCCCATCTTCATCCATGATTCCTAAACGACTGATTTACCACAACAGCCCCATCTTCATCCATGATTCCTAAACGACTGATTTACCACAACAACCCCATCTTCATCCATGATTCCTAAACGACTAATTTATCACAACAACTGTGGGAATTTTATTAACTTTCTCTGATATCTTGTGAAGTCAGATATCAATATAATGAGAATGAATGGTTTTATTATACATGGCCTCGGAAAAGGGAAAGAGGACTGCTTTGACTCCCTTTTCCTTCCCAGGCAGAAAGAGATAAGGATATTCTTCCAGAATATTCCAGTTTTGTTTCAAAGGAAACGCGTCAGGGGGGCGGAGAGTGAAACTGAACTGTTATATTTGAGCTGAGAACAACGGAGAAGAATCAGAATCATCCTATGAACGGACTGGGAAGATTCTCCGGTGCACCGCATTGAGTAATACTTATTAAATCTACCTTTTTATTAATACATGTTCTCCTGAAATCATTTTGAACACGCAATGGACCCTCAAAAGTCCAACACAACACCATCTTCATCCAGATTCCCTAATTTACCACAACAGCCCCATCTTCATCCATGATTCCTAAACGACTGATTTACCACAACAGCCCCATCTTCATCCATGATTCCTAAACGACTGATTTACCACAACAGCCCCATCTTCATCCATGATTCCTAAACGACTGATTTACCACAACAGCCCCATCTTCATCCATGATTTCATCAAACGATTGATCCAAACGACTCACAACAGCCCCATCTTCATCCGTGATTTCCAAATGACTGATGTATCACAACATCCTCATCTTCATCCATGATTTCCAAATGACTGATTTATCACAACAGGCCCATCTTCATCCATGATTTCCAAACGACTGATTTATCACAACAGCCCCATCTTCATCCATGATTTCCAAATGACTGATGTATCACAACATCCTCATCTTCATCCATGATTTCCAAAGGACTGATTTATCACAACACAATCATCTTCATCCATGATTTCCAAATGACTGATTTATCACAACATCCTCATCTTCATCCATGATTTCCAAATGACTGATTTATCACAACAGGCCCATCTTCATCCATGATTTCCAAATGACTGATTTATCACAACAGGCCCATCTTCATCCATGATTTCCAAACGACTGATTTATCACAACAGCCCCATCTTCATCCATGATTTCCAAATGACTGATTTATCACAATAGGCCCATCTTCATCCATGATTTCCAAATGACTGATTTATCACAACATCCTCATCTTCATCCATGATTTCCAAATGACTGATTTATCACAACATCCTCATCTTCATCCTTGATTTCCAAATGACTGATATATCACAACAGCCCTATCTTCATCCATGATTTCCAAATGATTGATTTATCACAACAGGCCCATCTTCATCCATGATTTCCAAACGACTGATTTATCACAACATCCTCATCTTCATCCATGATTTCCAAATGACTGATTTATCACAACAGGCCCATCTTCATCCATGATTTCAAAATGACTGATTTATCACAACAGCCCCATCTTCATCCATGATTTCCAAATGACTGATTTATCACAACATCCTCATCTTCATCCATGATTTCCAAATGACTGATTTATCACAACATCCTCATCTTCATCCATGATTTCCAAATGACTGATTTATCACAACATCCCCATCTTCATCCATGATTTCCAAACGACTGATTTATCACAACAGCCCCCTCTTCATCCATGATTTCCAAATGACTGATGTATCACAACATCCTCATCTTCATCCATGATTTCCAAATGACTGATTTATCACAACATCCTCATCTTCATCCATGATTTCCAAATGACTGATTTATCACAACACCCTTATCTTCATCCATGATTTCCAAACGACTGATTTATCACAACATCCTCATCTTCATCCATGATTTCCAAATGACTGATTTATCACAACAACCTCATCTTCATCCATGATTTCCAAATGATTGATTTATCACAACATCCTCATCTTCATCCATGATTTCCAAA
>SRMA01027274.1:62901-82153 GCA_007224835.1 Danionella cerebrum | reverse complement strand
TGATTTACCACAACAGCCCCATCTTCATCCATGATTCCCAAACGACTGATTTACCACAACAGCCCCATCTTCATCCATGATTCCCAAACAACTGGTTTATCACAACAGCCCCCTCTTCATCCATGATTCCTAAACGACTGATTTACCACAACAGCCCCTCTTCATCCATGATTCCTAAACGACTGATTTATCACAACAGCCCTATCTTCATCCATGACTCCTAAACAACTGATTTATTACAACAGCCCCATCTTCATCCATGATTCCTAAACGACTGATTTACCACAACAACCCCATCTTCATCCATGATTCCTAAACGACTGATTTATCACAACAATTGTGGGAAATTTAATTAACTTTCTCTGATATCTTGTGAAGTCAGATATCAATATAATGAGAATGAATGGTTTTATTATACATGGCCTCGGAAAAGGGAAAGAGGACTGCTTTGACTCCCTTTTCCTTCCCAGGCAGAAAGAGATAAGGATATTCTTCCAGAATATTCCAGTTTTGTTTCAAAGGAAATGCGTCAGGGGGGCGGAGAGTGAAACTGAGCTGAGAACAACGGAGAAGAATCAGAATCATCCTATGAACGGACTGGGAAGATTCTCCGGTGCACCGCATTGAGTAATACTTATTAAATCTACCTTTTTATTAATACATGTTCTCCTGAAATCATTTTGAACACGCAATGGACCCTCAAAAGTCCAACACAACACCATCTTCATCCATGATTCCTAAATGACTAATTTACCACAACAGCCCCATCTTCATCCATGATTCCTAAACGACTGATTTACCACAACAGCCCCATCTTCATCCATGCTTCCTAAACGACTAATTTATCACTACAACCCCATCTTCATCCATGAATCCTAAACGACTAATTTACAACAACAGCCCCATCTTCATCCATGATTCACAAACGACTGATTTACCACAACAGCCCCATCTTCATCCATGATTCCTAAACGACTGATTTACCACAACAGCCCCATCTTCATCCATGATTCCCAAACGACTGATTTACAACAGCCCCATCTTCATCCATGATTCCTAAACGACTGATTTACCACAATAGTAAATCTGAATATTTTTTTAAAATAATTAATCCAAGAGTGTGTATAAAGTATTTATAATATCTGAAACATCAAATGCTACAAACAATACACTGACGATCTTTACACTGATTGACTTAATAAATATCAACTTAATTAAATTCAAGAATCAAATGCATAAAAGTTATTACATATCATTGGAAAGTTACTTTTCATTTACATGACAACTTGAAGGGAATTTATTATAAACTAAAAATAAAGTGACTCAAAAATGCTTCATGAATCTTAGGCTATGCAAGGTGTTGTATAATGAAGATTAAAATACACTTGAAACACAACAAACACAAAAACCTTGTCTCTGAAAATGATTTTATGAATAAATTAAGTCTTTATTAACACATTATGTGTTGAGCATCAAAAACTGTTAATAGCAGTAGTAGTAATAAATATAAAAATAATAGTAATCTTTCAGTCTAGTCGTGCCCCTAAATCATTCCAAATGGGAGAGCACATGCTCGATCCTCACCAAATAATTTGTCATATGTGAATGCTTTGTGTATCCCTTATTTTTCGTTGAAATACAAGTTACTATTATTTAACATTTTAATAAAACTTTAATTGACCTGCCTGACCAATAATAGAATGAAGTCTTTGAGGTTACTGGTGAACATTGTGGAGTCTGTGACCTGCAACAACGAAGAGCTTTTTATTTCTTGGTCTCCCTAGGGCAGCCTTGCCTGAAACCTCTAATACCTGGAATTTCCATGTATTCACAATATCATAATAAACCAAATAAAAAAAACAGTCACATATCACTGCAATGTTCCATTGTTTTATTAGTTATATCCCTTCAGATTGTTCACTATGACATATTTGTTGTAATGACGACTGCGATATCAATCCCAGAGATAGTGAGTGTTTCTACCAATGCGCACATTAAAGAATCAGACGTTGGTCTACGAGGGAAATACTGCCAGCACTTCGTAAGTCGCTGATGAGGCTCTGACAAGGCTCTTCAGATGCTTCTGACAACGACACATGCCGATCGGCATCAGATCCTTCCGTACACCATCCCTAATTGTCTAATGTGCATTCCATCTGGCGTGTGGACAATTCGAGTAGTGCTCCGCTTTGGTGGGGACCTCATACGACGCTGTAGACTTTCTGCTATCCCATCTCCTTAGTCTTCAGATTCAGATTTGCGGGCCTCAGGGGTCGCATACACTGAGTCTGAGCCAGACATATCAGTTATGGTCTCAAAAACCTGTGTGCCACATTATGGAATGTATCCGCAATGGCGACCTTACAGGTCTGTCAGGCCAAGGTCGTTCTGAAATGCAACAAGGTGATGGCAGCCAACAATCTATGAAAGGCTTGCGTTTCGATACTGATTTTGCATGTGGGCAACAAAGTCAGCAATCAGAAATGCCCCTGAATATTACAGGGATTTTTGGAGGAGAGCTGCATTCTTTTGGGGTCTTTCTTTCGAACCAACTCCCCTTGAGAGGGGGGGGGGGGGTGTCACCATACTTACCTCGACACATAAAGAGTTTAGAAAAAGTTTTCTACCAGAGAATTGATGGCCCTAGGGTCTGGAGTTCCTCTTCCTCAGAAGGGTCCCAGAAACTCAGACACGAGTTCCACTGGACATCCCAGTCTCCACCCCTCTATGACCATTTCCCAGGGCATTTTTTTTTCACTAACTAAGACAGCAACAAAGTGCCCCTGCCAGGGTTACCATTATAAAGTCAGGAATCAAACCTTTTTGGTTGGTCATCCAGACAATCTGACAGAGCTATGCGGTTCAGTTTATGACTAAGCCCCCCCAGGTTAGAGGAATGGTGCATACCCCTGTCCCCTGGACAAGAGCCTCATGAGGCGGTGTCTTTCAGACAAGTTGTTATTCTGAAACTCTTTTAGAGGCTGCTGGAGCATATGGGAGCCACAGTCAGAGTGATTTCACTCAGGCTCCTGTTTATGAGACCACTTCAGCTTCTGACAATGACATGCAGACGGGCGTCAAATCCTTCCTCATGCCATCCATGATTATCTAATGTGCATTCCGTAGGGCGTCTAGGTGATTCGGGTAGTGCTCCTGCTTTGGCAGGAACCTCAACCCTGTAGGCAATTCTGCTATCCCTTGCGGCATTGAAAAGGGTGTAATCATCTTGGTCTTCGGATTCAGATTTGTAGGCCTCCGTGGTTGCATACACTAATTCTGAGTCAAACATATCAGTGATGTTCTCAAAAGCCTCGCTGGCAATTGTGTTCGAGGTGCCCATGACTCTTGACTAGGTGCCTTCTCAGCTGGATGATTGGTTCCTGTGATAATATCAGGACACTGTTCCCAGCTATCTCCAGTGACTTTTGTTCCTGAGGTGCATTAGGAGCTTAAGAAATTCTGGCAGGCTCCCCTACCTACCATGGGCTCTAGCTCCTCCCCCTTCACCACCTTGGTTGATGGAGCAGCTAAGGGATACTAGAGCTTTCCACAAGACCAGGCTCAGGACCAGGTTCAGCAAGCCGCCACTTCTCCTTCTTTTTGTTCCTCATTTGCTCTCTCTTCTCTACTTGCTTCTTTCTCGCTTCCTCCAGCTTTCCACAAGAAGACCAGGCTTAGGACCAGGTTCACCATACTTACCTTGACACATAAAGAGATAAAAAAAGAACAAGTTTTCTGTCAGAGAATTACCGGCCCTAGGGTCTAGAGTTCCTCTTCCTCAGAAAGGTCCCACGGACACAGACTCAGGCGCGAGTTACGCTGGACATCCCAGTCTCCACCCCCTCTAAGACTATATCCCAGGGCATGTATTTCAGTGACTAGTGTGTATCACAGTGCCCCCGCCAGGGTGACCATTTTAAAGTCAAGAACCCCTGTCAGCTCACCTGACATTTCCCGGGGGCCTCTCAGTTGGTCATCTAGACAATCCGGCAGAGCTACGCGGTTCAGTTCAAGACTAAGACCCCCCCCCCATGTTCGAGGAATAGTGCATACCCCTGTCCCCTGGACAGGAAGCTAATGAGGCGGTGTCTATCAGACAAGTTGCCATTCTGAAACTCTTTCACAGGCTCCTGGGGCATATGGGAGCCACAGTCCCAGTGATTTCACTTAGGCTCCTGCTTATGAAACTACGTTCTCCAGTTTTAGGTTAGGCATCGCATTGAACGCCTGTCTTTGGCAGATCATTGCCTCCTCTCCCTAAAGGTCTGAGGGTCCCTTTCCTTCCTCTGTGCAGGCATTGTAGAATCTCCAGGCAAAAGGTTATGACCACAAACGCCTCTTTGACAGTACCAGCGGGTGTCTGGGTCCTGGACCACACTGTAAACCTGTTTGCCTCTCAAGACAACTCGCAATGCCTCGCTGTACCTAGATCCTCGCTGGACAGACATTCTGCTTCAGTCACCCGGAGCCGCACCTCTGCGCTCTTTATGTATGGCAAATTCAGCCATGGTGGACCCCTAGTCCCTACCTACCTTGGACTTTGAAACATGTGATAGCACTCTCTACGAGCTCCTGCTACGTTTGGAAGAGGAATCAGTTCGTTGATTAATGTGTTGGTTACGACTCTGTATCCTCTCTGACACTATAAGTTACCCTGTAAGTGCCCCTTCAAGCCCTTTTAGACAGAGGAGTTTAAGGTCCATCCCCTGAAGACCATGCTCCTGCTAGCCATAGTCTCCCTCAAGAAGGTCAGAGGTTACATACCCAGCTAATTGATGGTCAAATCACCTACACCTGTACAATGATTCGTGCGTCATGCAATGGCGAAAACACTCACGCTAACCACGTTACCACAGTTGTCATTACAACAAATACATCTTTGTTCCCTCCTTCAGGTAACCAAGTCAACAAAACGTTATTTTCGATGGCAGCTCATCTCCATCTGCAGTTGCTTCTGCCGGCTTTGAAGCTCATTCCGCACACCAGATATTGCTTTGGCCATCTTCTCTTTTTCTTCTGCACAAATCTTTCCAACTGTGATGTTGCAATCAAGGCCTCGTTTGGAGTTATTCATATTCCTCAGCTTACTCCATGCTCTCTGTTTAGCAACCCGCCTCTCTGCCATCTCTTCCTTTATCCTCTGCTTCTCTTTCTCTTCTGCTTCCCTTCTTTTCTTTTCTTCAATCTGTTCAAATAAAAAAAAAGTGAGAGGGCAGGCCAAAAGCATATTTACTCTGGAATCTTAATTTGATTGAGTTCTGCTCTTCAGTACCTGCAGCTTTAAGAACTCTTTGTGTCGTTGGTCCTGGTCTCGCTGTGCTATGAAGCCTTCCTCAAAAACATTCCCTCGACCAAAGACGGAGGAAGGAGCTGGGGAGACACTTAGGTTTTCCGCATTCAAGGACTTACTCTTACTTGCAGTCACAGGAGGAGAAGGAGGTGGAGACACAGAGTTTGTCTGCCGAGCAAAGACAAAAGAGAAACTACTGTTAGATTCTATTCACTAAGACTATAGCTGTCAATTTCACCTAGAGGGCAACAGTGTTAACCCAGCTAGAAATGCAAAGATCATGGGTTCAATCCGAGGGGTGGCAACAACTAACCACATGTTTACATTCCTTTAAATGTAAATCACTTTGGATTAAAGCATCTGCCAAATGTACGAATGTTATTGTATGTAACCGGCTTTAAAAAACACACAGACCAATAATCTCTAAAGTTTGATAGATTTGTAGCATGTTGTGTGTTTAGTTAGGGTTTAAGAGAAACAGTTTAATATTGTTGCCTTTAACGAACTGTTTGACCCTCCCGACTTAATGCTGTGTCACACAATAGACTTTTTTGGGACATATTCCCCTCGTCTAATAATAAGAATGTCGGGAAATGCCATTTTCTTAAAATAAAAAAATAAATAAAAATAGTTTTTTGGTGTAAAAACTACAACATGTTATAGTCGAGCCTCTATGAAAAGTGTAAAGCAATAAAGTTCCTGAGCTTTTACACTTGATCAGAACACAAACTCAAACATTTCTAGTGGACTTCAAGTGTTTAAACACTGTATATAGTCACAGAGCCTTGATTCTGTCAGCAAGAAGACTCCTAGCACGGAGCCAGGAGAGTTGAGGTTAGGACACACAGCTGTAGAGAACTCTCCCTGAACCTGTTCATCTCCCTCCCTCTTCTCTAAAAGTCATCTGAGGATTCGCACACTCTCTCTCAGCACCCAAGACCATGGGCTGTATCCCGCCCCTCCTGACCTATTCAAACAGTATAAAAGGGGACACCGTCTTCCAGTCTGTACAGTTGGAGGGCATTGATTGGGGAACCTATCTCCATGAACTGCCTCACTGTCCTGAGATCTCAGCTGAGGAAAAGACTTCTCTGGACAAAGAGAACGGCCAGCTTTCTACAAAGGTGGATGACTGGTTTTCAGAAACAGAGACTTAGTCTCTGCAAAAGGAACAGAAGTCATTTACACACTCATCGATGGTTTTTCTTTCTGACTCAATTATTCCTGCAAATGAACCGAAGGTGATTTTCTTAAGTTTAGCTTCAAATTCACTCTTAGAAACATTGGTGACTTCAGGGATACAAACTGTATTAGTTTTATCGAGTTTATGTTCAAAACCTGTGCTTCTCTGTTTAAAAACACGTTTAGAATTGGCATGAACCATGACTTCAGAACAAACCTCTTTGACTGTGGTCATCTTCTCCGGAACATCCTCTCGTTGTTCCGCAAGCCTCCGGCTTGTAGCCTGCTCTCTCTGCTGCACTTGCTTCCATCTTGCTTCGTCCAGCTGTTCAACAAAAGGTTACAAAGGTAGGAGGAAGGACAAAAGAACAACGACCTTAGAATCTAAATTTGATTGAGTCCCGCACATCAGTTTCAAGCAAACTTCAGTTGTTAATGACGAAACCCCACATGCCACCCTTTGATCATCCCTCAGCGATGCACTGTTACAATGAAGATGACTGGCTACGCTAACGTTAAGCTTCCAGTTTACGCTTCAGAAACCTACCTGTGACTTTATAGAAGCAACATTGAGAGTTTAATAGAGTTTCTGATCAAAAATTCTGATAGAAATTTCAAAATTCAACCAGGGTTTAAGAACGAACCTCTCTGTCTTTCTCCTCTTTTCCAGCTCTTCTTCATACTCCTTTCTCATTCTCCCTCTCTCTTTAGCAAACCGCCTCTCTGCCATCTCTTCCTCCATCCTCTGCTTCTCTCTCTCCTCCGCTTGCCTTCTTTTCTTTTCTTCAATCTGTTCATCAAAATGGGATCAAGTGAGAGGGCAGGCCAAAAGCATATTTACTCTGGAATCTCAAGCTGATTGAGTTCTGCTCTTCAGTACCTGCAGCTTTAAGAATTCTCGGTGTCGTTGGTCCTGGTCTCGCTGTTGTGGTGTGAAACCTTCCTCGAAAACGTTCCCTCAACCATAGACGGAGGAAGGAGCTGGGGAGACACTCACAGACTCTGAAAAAGACAAAGGGAATGAATTGAGGCTCAAACTGTGAATTTTTGCTCACAGATAAATTTCGATTCAGTTACCTTTCTTTGGAGACACAGGTCTTCTTTCTCCTCTGGCCACAGACTCACAAGCTGCATTCTTTCTTAAATGCGCTTTGAGATCCGCTGAAAACACAGGGCATCGTCATGGTTAGCATACGTTGTACTAAAAAAGCTCTAAATATGTTTTTATCTGAGCGGCTTTGATTAAGGGCTTCTGAATAGTGTTACGTACTGATGAGGTTTCCGCTGATGTCTCTGAGAGGCGCTCCTCCGCCTCCTCTTCCCCAGTAATTGTACTTCTCTTTGTCCTCTTCGAAAGACAAGTACAACTCTGTTAACATGCACATCATTAAATCCATCCCTATGACTGACTACAGCTGATTTTTAATTTCTAAGTTTCAAGCTGATGTCAGAGTGCAGGTACCTGCTGCTTGAGGGCATCCGCGTAGCTGACGGGGTTCGGTTTAGGGCACTCGGTTCTGTGAAGAGATCCACAGATGAGCCACGAGTTAATTTGAGAGTCGTTCTGAACTGAACAAACTGTGCTTTATTCAAGAAATCCTTGGTACTTTAATCCTGAAAACATGCTCTTACTGTGTGTGTCCTCTAGAGGGAGTCTGCAGAGGTGGAAGCTTTGTCTCTGGACAGACTGGAGGCTGCTGGCTCAGTACTGGTTGATCTGGTGCAAATAAACGTAACAATCACATTAACCGTTCAATCAACAGCAGCTAGTTAAGACACAACTATTATAATGTACTGAACTCAAACACCTGCTACCAGCAGCAAAAAAAAGAATTATTTCATAAAGAAAGAACTCGTTTGGCAAAATAAAACCATTCTGTCTCAGCACAATGTTAACGAAGTACTGATTTCATTTTTTAATTAATTTAAAAAGCCGTTTTAAGACCAATAGTGGTGTGTTTCAATAATAAACACTTGATTAACTATTATTTCACATGCACGTATTTAATAGAAGCATCACAAGATCAAGCAGATTATTAAAACGATGTAAATGGATTTCTGAAATGCAGCTTTTGTTGAAATAAACTCTCTTTTACTGTTATCTGAACGGCGCTGATTGAGCTTCTGAATTGTGAATAGTGTTACGTACTGATGAGGTTTCCGTGCTCTGCTCTGAGAGCTGCTCCTCTTCTTTCCCAGTAGTCACGCTGGAAAAAAGAAATCAAAGCAGAAAGTCAGCATCAAGGCGCCCACAGCAACAGAGTTTGATAACGTTTCTATGCTTTGAAAATATTAAAATCTTTAATTTCCTCAGATCCATGGTTTCATCTGCGTTTTACTTTGGAATCTGGTGGATTCTATGGAGAGGTGTATTTTTTTCATTTACAAGTAGCTGTTCTTTAAGAGAGATTTCTAATCTCAGATCATTACTTATAAAAGACATTTTGCAAGAAAACCACCAGAAACTGATTGAGGGTCCAACACTTATTTAACTGTAATTTAGTTTCTAATTCTTTTGACAGACATTGTTCAGTGTTTCGTCGTTGAAACAAACATTAAAGTTGTGTACTCATCATTTCTACGTCTGTGGGAAAACAGGAGCCCACTAAACATTGGACGTCTGACAAACGCGCAAATTATGTCTATATTGGGTCCGTCAGTCCAACTCCACTTCTGCGCATCTCCCCGACGTGCAAATAAGATCCACTATGTTGACGTTTAACCAAGATCTTATTTGGGCGTCAATATGCAGTTCAACATTTGGATGTCTAAGACAATGTGAAATTGTAACTGGATAGAATGAATCCATTTTGATTAAAACATCACAAGGCATTTAAATTAAAAATCATTTCATCTGTTCTGTATAAGCTAAGCAAACCATCCCACTTCCTCTATGTAATGTGGGTGTGCAAAGGATTCTAGGAAACCTTTACAACATGATTCATTCAAGGATTACGAGGTTCGTGGTTTATGAAAAGTATTTAAAATGTATTCATGCTGTTTTGTACTTTGTGTAAGTCTCTTTCACGACAGAAATTATGTATTTTGTGAAGAAAAAATGTGATGTGTGTCTAATCTCCAACATAAAGGATACATACATGAAGAACTCTGCATTTAATTCCTAGAGCAAAACCTTCATGTATGTCTAAAAACAGTGCAAAAGGACGAGGAAAAGATGTCGAAAAGACTCACACTTGCACCTTCAGGGGACCAAACCCAGGGTTGACGTACCATAGACGTCGTTTGGACGTGTTTTTGCGCAGTCGGAGGACATCACTTAATACTTTAGCACAAACTTAGTTTTAGGAGTGTTGATTTTTTTTCATGCAGATACTACATTGATCCGAAGGAATATTTAGAAACTGTTTGACTTTATTCAGAGCTGAATACTTTACCTCACACGTGAAGCGCCACACATCGAGCTCATGCAGCTCTTCCAACAGCTTCTCCTTCCTTCGCTCATATTCAACTCGAATTAAATAGAGCTCATAGCAGTCTTCTGGAAACGAGAAGAAAACGCGTTCAGAAAAACACATTTTAATGTGTAATGCGGTACGATGTGTTTAACACTAATATAACCCGTCTTTACCTGGTCTCTGCTGTAAAAAAGGGAGTTTGAAAGAGGGGTTTGTCACCTCTCTTGCGAGTAGTCTCTAAAATATAAAAAATAAATAGCAATGATTAAATAAACACAGAAACTCGATGAAATCGCCGATCAATAATAACGAACGTCGGAGTTTAAATAAATAGTTCCCTTTCTGTCGGTCCCGGAGACGTTAGTCGGGATTAGACCGACTGAATGGGAGCGAATCACCGTGAGAGAGACTGACGAACATATCAACGGGCAAATTAATTTGGAGGCGTAGGTGATTGATTAGCAATCAGCCGGTTATAAAGCCGGGCGTGCCTACGCTACCAGTATGCAATTTTCCTTCGGAGCTGACTGAGTGAGACTCTCTCTCCTGAACTTTGACGCTTGTGAGCTTAAAAGATCAGTAGGTTGCTTACCTCTTGGCATATTTGGTGTAGTCCTCTGCTAGCCCAGATTAGCACGCCACCAATGCCGGCACCTCGAAGATCTTCTCAGGCAAGCCTGTCCAGTGATCTAGCCGTTTTCTCGTTTATCCTGTCCACTTTTCACGACACGATGAGCAAAACGTGCATTACTCCTAACTGCGGTGGATTTATCTCGTCGAAAGACGGTCATGAGCGCTGTGTGGAGTGTTTGGGGTTCCAACACGCCTGCGCAGCGTTTGTGAGGCGAGAGTGTGTGCATTGCAACGCTCTGCCGGGCCGCACGCTGAGATACAGACGGTCTTTCTTCGAGGAAGAGAACTCCGGAGCTTCGGCTCTTGGTGCTCCTACAACTGCCCCAAATGCCGAGCGTGCTCCCCGTCTGGTCCGCGAATGAGCCGGAGAGCGCTTTGGCGTTACCCAGCCCCTTGTGTGATCCTGATGACGATCTGCTATCCATCACAGCATCGGAAGGGGCGCGATCTTCGAGTTCTTCCAGCTCAGCGCTGCCACCCTCCGGGGTCTCGGCCCAGCCGGAGCTCGATGCTCACGCGGTGCTCTCCAGAGCCGCGGTCGCAATTGGGCTTGAGGTGCCTGCGCCCTCTAGCTCAGCGCCGTCGCGGCTGGATGACGGGTTCCTGGGTAAGCGCCGGGGCACCGTCCCCCGCGCTCCTGCGGTCCCTTTCTTCCCGGAGGTGCACGAGGAGCTTACAAAATTCTGGCGGGCTCCCCTGTCTGCCAGGGCTTCTAGCTCCTCCCCCTTCACCGTTCTGGATGGTGCAGCAGCTAGGGGATACTCCTCGATTTTACAGGTGGAGCAGGCTGTCGCGGTGCACTTGTGCCCCGGCAGTGCTGCCGCTTGGCAATCTCGTCCGAGTGTGCCCTCCAAAGCCGGAAAAGTTTCGTCTGCCCTGATGGCGAAGGCTTATTCGGCTGCGGGTCAAGCTGCTGCATCGCTGCATGCCATGGCGACCTTACAGGTCTTTCAGGCCAAGGTCCTCCGTGACATGCACCAGGGTGGTGGCGACCAACAGTCCATAATGGACTTACGTTCAGCCACTGATTTTGTGCTTTGTGCTACAAAATCAGCAGCGCTGAACATCGGTCGCACGATGGCCACTCTCGTGGTACAGGAGCGCCATCTTTGGTTGGAGCAGGCCTCTATGCTTCCCGAAGACCGAAACCGGTTTCTGGATGCACCTGTCTCCCAAGATGGCCTCTTTGGCATTGCCGTGGATGATTTTGCGTCAAAGGTCTCCACAATCTCTGCACTCCCGTGCTCTGCACTACCTCGCCCAACGACAGCTCCTGTGGAGTCAGAGCAGACTTTTGTCGCTCAGAGCCTGTCACATCCCCGGGGAGTGCGACCGGATCGCGGATTCGCTGTCCAGGTTCCACCCAAGGGCGGTAGAATGGCGACTCCATCCTCGGGTTGTTCAGCAGATATGGGACATCTACGGCGAGGCCCAGGTAGACCTGTTTGCCTCCCGACAGAACACCCATTGCCGGCTCTTCTATTCCCTGTCCCTGGCTCCTCTCGGGACAGACGCGCTGGCACACTGCTGGCCCAGGAACAAACGCTTATATGCGTTTCCCCCAGTGAGCCTTCTGGCACAGATATTGTGCAAGGTCAGGGAGGACGAGCTAGAACTGCTCCTGATCGCCCCTTTTTGGCCGAACAGAGCTTGGTTCCCGGACCTTTCTGCGCTCGTGACAGCCCCCCCTGGCCGATCCCTCTGAGTCCGGACCTCCTGACTCAGGGGGGGGGATACAGGCACCCGCGGCCAGACCTCTGGGCCCTCCATGTATGGCATATCTGTCCGCGGTGGACCCCGAGCCTCTACCACCCTCCGTGGTGAGAACTTTAGACCACGCGCTAGCACCCTCTACTCGAGCATGCTACGCTGGTAAATGGGGTCGGTTCGTCGAGTGGTGCTCTTCCCGCCAGGAAGACCCCAGGTCGTGCCCCATCAGAGTCGTGTTGACCTTTCTCCAGGAGAGGTTCGATCGGGGGCTGTCCCCTTCGTCCCTCAAGGTCTATGCCGCCGCTATTTCTGCCTTTCACCTTCGGGTCGAAGGGAAATCAGTGGGCAGCCACGAACTGACGGTGAGATTTCTCAAGGGAGCTAGGCGTCTTAGGCCCCCTAGACCCCCCTCTATTCCCTCTTGGGACCTCTCCGTCGCCCTGTCTGGGCTGCAGAAGTCTCCGTTTGAGCCTTTGCACTCGGCGGAGCTGCGCGTCCTCTCACTGAAGACCGCACTCCTGCTCGCTTTGGCCTCAATTAAGAGGGTGGGAGATCTCCATGCACTGTCCGCCGACGAATCCTGCCTGGAATTCGGCCCTGGTGATTCTCTGGTTACCATCAGACCCAGGCCCGGATTCATCCCTAAGGTCCCATCCGTCCCCTTCCGGGACCAGGTGGTGACCCTGCAAGCTCTGCCCCGGGAGGAGGCAGAACCAGTCCAGGGTTCGTTATGTGCGAGCTCTCCGAAACTACTTGGACAGAACCCGGGAACTTTGTCGCTCCCAGCAGCTCTTCATATGTTTCGGAGGCCAGCGTAAGGGTTCCGCTGTCTCTAAGCAAAGGCTTGCCCACTGGCTAGTGGAGGCTATCCGCCTAGCTTATGAGGCATGTGAGGTTCCCTGCCCTCTCCATCTGAGGGCCCACTCCACTCGCGGCATCGCTGCCTCGTGGGCGTTGGCTAGAGGGGCCTCACTCGCCGACGTATGTAGAGCTGCGGGCTGGTCTACACCTAACACTTTCATCAGGTTCTACAACCTTGATGTAGGCTCTGTTCCCTCTGCGGTCCTGAGTGGTGGCAGTCACCCTTAGGGGACGGAGCAGGTGTAAGCTTGCAGTACTCTCCTCGTCATCAGGAGAAGTACACCTTTCTAAGAGCTCCCCCTTCGGGCGGCTCTCCCATCCTCCCCCCTTCGGCATCTGACTGAGCGGAGCAGTCAGCGCTGCCAGGTTCCGTGTGGTGGCTTTGCTCCGGCCTGGTCCCCGCAGAACTAGGGTACAGATCTGGGAGTCCCTCTCTGGCGCTCCCTTTCTATGTTCTTATACAGCTCCCCCTTCAGGTGGCTAGTATGAACCCGTTCCGTTACTCCCCTTGCTTTGGCGCGTAACGATGACTTCCGTCTCTGCCTCATCTCTCTTGCAGAACGATGACCCGTTGGTAGCCCTTCGGGCCTCGACGCGATCTCCGCCACTCCTCCCTGCGGGTCGAGGGGTGCCTCCTTCTGGTCGTCAGCATCAACCAAGTACAGCAGAAGCTCTCAGTGTTGGATGACTTCCCCGTCAATGAGTATTCCGGGCAGGGGCAGAAGGAGTTCCTATTCAGGTACTAACGGCCTCTTGCTAACCCCTCTCTTGGGTTTAGTGCCGACCTGTCTGGATGGACTTCGGGCATGGCCTTTAAAGAGGCTCCCAATCAGTCGGTCTAATCCCGACTAACGTCTCCGGGACCGACTGAAAGGGAACGTCTAGGTTACTTGCGTAACCCCACGTTCCCTGAATAGGGAACAGAGACGTTACCCTTCGCCATGCCCTGGAAGTCATGGATCTGAGGTAAGCTGGGAGGTAAGTGGGTCCAGCTCCTCGGAAAATTCCATACTGGAGGCTTAGGCACGCCCGGCTTTATACCCGGCTGATTGCTAATCAATCAACTACGCCTGCAAATTAATTTGCCCGTTGATATGTTCGTCAGTCGCTCTCACGGTGATTCGCTCCCATTCAGTAGGTCTAATCCCGACTAACGTCTCCGTTCCCTATTCAGGGAACGTGGGGTTACGCAAGTAACCTAGACGTTCTCTATACAGCTCCCCCTTCAGGTGGCTAGTATGAACCCGTTCCGTTACTCCCCTTGTTTTTTGGTGAGTAACGATGACTTCCGTCTCTGCCTCCTCTCTCTTGCAGAACGATGACCCGCTGGTAGCCCTTCGGGCCTCGTCGCGATCTCCACCACTCCTCCCTGCGGGTCGAGGGGTGCCTCCTTCTGGTCGTCAGCTTCAACCAAGTACAGCGAAGCTCTCAGTGTTGGACGACTTCCCCGTCAATGAGTATTCCGGGCAGGGGCAGAAGGAGTTCCCATTCAGGTACAACGGCCTTTTACTAACCCCTCTTTTGTGTTTAGTGCCGGCCTGTCTGGATGGACTTCGGGCATGGCCCTTTACAGAGGCTCCCAATCAGTCGGTCTAATCCCTACTAACGTCTCCGGGACCGACTGAAAGAGAACGTCTAGTTTACTTGCATAACCTACGTTCCCTGAATAGGGAACGGAGACTTTACCCTTCGCCATGCACTGGAAGTCATGGATCTGAGGTAAGCTGGGAGGTAAGTGGGTCCAGCTCCTCGGAAAATTCCATAATGGTAGCGTAGGCACGCCCGGCTTTATACCCGGCTGATTGCTAATCAATCAATGTGATAGAAATTTTCCTATGTAATGTCTCCATCTAGTGGTTATATTGAGAAATGTAATTTGAGAAACTTTTTAGAGCATACGTCATACTTAGTCCCGCCCTTGAGCAGGAGGAAGTTAGAAAAGCACATGCGCCTCTCTTTGTCTCTCTCTCTCTTCCTGTTCTTGGAGCTGATCACTCTCTTAGGAGTCTCTCTTTGTTTCTCCCTTTTCTTTCTTTCTCTTTCTTTTCTATCTCTATTCTTTTTATTTCTTTTTCCTCTTTTCTCTTCTGGCGTTTGTTTATATTTTTAATAGGCTCTTAATATGCGTTAAACCACGTTCTTCTTCCACGTTAGAGTCACGTGTGTAGGAAATGCGTTGAGACTGCTTATCTTGATAAATAAATAGCCGTTTGTTCTAACTCAAACGGTCTCCATTGTTCATTATCAATTAAGAAAGTATTTTTTTTCTACAACAATTTGGCGTTCCTGGAGACTTCGAACCAAACCAAACACTTTTTTGGAGTCGAATGAATGAGGATCTCGTCTGATGCGACGTGAGCAGTCACGTGCATGAATGGAATTCCTGTTCCTGGACAGAGAAGAAGTCTGATTTGGCCGATCAGCATACATCTGTTCAGCGTTGGATTCAAAGGCGAGTAAAATTCTAATATCTCAGTTATTGATTTTTCTCACGCACTAGTTTTTTTTGAGTGAACATGGTCCATGTGTGATGTATATTCCGGAATAAAGGGTTAATTATATGTTACTCTGCGTACGGATTCTTACTTTAAGGGACAAACAAACATAGCGTTACCTTTTAGTGATAATTTGAGTAGCACGTAATCAATCGCTGGTCAACGTAATAGGAGTGTAACTCTAGAGAGAGTTCTCCGCGAGGTTACGTTTGATATTATCTTTATGTGTGAAAAGAGTTCATGCGACATAATTTATTTCTCTGAGTGAAATAATTTGTGGTGAGGGTGCGTGTGATTAAATATTATTGAGATATTAAGAGACTTGATAATGTTCACTGAGAAAGAGATGGGATTGGAGCACAGCAAAGTCGCGCAGCAAAAAAAAAAAAAAAGCGCTCTAAAAGTAACTAAACTATCTGAACATGAAACTTATGCAACGTAATAATGAGAAGAATCTTTGACTTAATATACTTGTAAAGTGAAAAGCTTGATTTTCGTGATAAAAAACTCTTAAAACTATACTAAAGTGAAGAAGCTATTCAAGAAGACCACATGGTCCTCTTCCTGCTTTTCTTTCCAAATCTCAAAATGGCTGATATAACAAAGGAAAACCTCCCCCAGCGACAAAAGTTCCAAGGTGAATGGAGGATGTAGTGGGGGTTTTATGATGACTACAGAGAGATGAAGAAGCAGTAACTTGAATGCTCATGAGGAAGACAATAGAATTGACTAATACAGATGTTGAACAAGTATTTAATGATGAGAGAAACTCTGAGCAATATTACTGTATAAAAGAAAATTAATTTGATGAGTTTTAAATGTGATATTGTAATTATACAATGCAATAATTCTCCTGTGAGAACTTATATTTTCAGGCAATGGGAGAACCTGAACGATGGAGATTCGTGCAAGATTTAAAAGCTGTAAACGATGCGGTAATATCGAGAACATTGAATATACCAAATATTCAAACTTTGATTTCTTCTATCCTTTCTGAGTGTGAATGGTTTTCTGTGGTGGATCTGACCAATGTTTTTTATTTTTGTGTGTGTGCATGTTGACAGTCAATTTTGGGTTTGTTTTTCTTTTTGAAGGAAAAGCCTGTGTCAAGGGTACTGTGAATCTTCAACAATCTTAGAAATAGTTTAGACAGTTTAGAGTTAGGTTCTGGATCAGTACTTTTACAGTACATTGATGACTGTCTGATTGCAAGCCCAACAGAGAAGCAATGTGAAGAAGACACAGTGAAACTGTTGAAACATCTAGCACAAGATGTACACAAGGCAAGTATTTCTAAATTGCAGTTTGTTCAACAAGAAGTAAAGTTTTTGGGTCATTTGATCTCAAAACAAAAGAAAACAACTGGAGGTGAGTGGAATGGAGGCAATAGAGAACATTCTGAAACCGACGACAAAGAAGCAACTTTTGTCTTTTCTAGGAATATGTTCCTATTGCAGAACTTTCATTCCAAATTTTTCTTGCTTAGAGGCTCCTCTAAGTGAAATCATCCATGGAAAAGTTTTGTTGCCGAACAGTGTTATTACTTGGACACCAGCAGCAGAACTCGTATTTCAGGACTTAAAAGGAGCTTTTACATCAACTCTTGATCTTTCTGATCCTACCAAACACTTTGTTCAAACAGTGAAAGAAAAACATGGATGCATGACATCTGTGTTATTGCAGGATCATGGAGGTAAGTTACGACCGGTTGCTTATTTCTCCTCAAAATTGGATCCTGTTGCTGCAGAACTTCCATTATGCTTGCGTTCCGTCGCGGTTGCTGAAAAAGCAGTGAATGCCTCACGAGACATTGTTGGGTATGGTGAGTTGACACTGCTAGTACCACATTCTGTCTCGCAACTGTTATTAGAACAAAAAACAGCTCATATGACAGCGGCGAGATGGTTGAGGTATAATACTGTTTTGTTGGAAATGCCTAACATAACTGTGAAAAGATGTAATGTGCTTAACCCTGCAACTCTTTTGCCAACAGAGTTTGATGGTGAAGCGCATTCCTGTGTTGATGTGGTGGAATGAAGTTTGTTCTCCTAGGGTTGATCTGCTGGAGATATCTCTACAGAATCCTGAGATGGTGATTTTTGTGGATGGATCAGCTTACAGAAGTGGGGAGACTGGGTTGAACTGTGAAGGATATGCGGTATTTACACAACATGAGACATTACCAGCTGCATCTCTTCAGTCACATTTTTCTGCTCAAGCTGCTGATTTGGTGGTTTGACTGAAGCTTGTAACTTGGCTAAAGATAAACGTGTAACTATCTATACTGATAGTCGATATGCGTTTGGAGTTGTTCATGATTTTGGAACTTTATGGAAGCATAGAGGTTTCCTTACATCATCAGGAAAACCTATTGCACATCATATGCTAATTTCTAACTTGTTGGATGCTATTCTGTTACCCAAGGAAGTGTCTGTATGTAAATGTGAAGCTCATTCTGGTGCAGAAGATTTTGTTTCACAGGGTAATGCTAGAGCAGATGCAGCAGCAAAGAGTGCAGCAAGAAAGGTGATGTCTGTTCCCATCATGACTAAGGTGTGTACTCATACAGTAGACATTGCAGGATTACAATCTGGAGTTCCTCATGAAGAGAAAGAGGTATGGAGGAAACATGGTTGTACATTAATAGAGGGCATCTGGACTGGGCCGAATGGAAAACCATGTTTGCCTAAAAGATTTTTTCCATACTATGCTAAGATAGTACATGGGAAAGATCACGCCTCAAAAATGGCAATGATAGACAGTTTGAGACAACACTGGAATGAGAAAGGTTTTGTAATATACTCTTAGAACTTTTGTGAACGATGCGTTATTTGTGCTACAAATAATGTTGGGAGAGGTGTTAAGATGACGCAAGCTGCTCACCCACAACCAAACAGACCTTTTGAACATTTGCAAATGGATTTCATTGAGTTAACACCAAGTGAAGGAAAGAAATATTGTTTAGTAATTTAGGATATGTTTTCAAAATGAGTTGAAGCATTCCCTACAGCTAAACAGAATGTAAGTGCAGTGGCAAAATCGTTGCTTGCTGAGGTGATTCCTAGACGGGGAATACCACAACGGATTTCCAGTGATAATGCTACTCCATTTGTGAACAATGCACTTCAAATGGTTGGTGAGTATTGATCTGAAACATCACTGTGCTCATCATCCTGCTAGTACATGTGCAGTAAAAAGAGAGAATGGAACTCTCAAGAACAAGCTAGCGAAGTGTTGTGAGGAAACAGGGCTCACATGGGTAAAAGCTCTCCCTCTCGTACTCTTACATATGAGAACGAGAATCCGGGGTCGAGCACAATTGAGTCCTTTTGAAATTTTGATGATAAGACCAGCTAATACTGGTATTGGACCTTCAGGTCCTCCGAGAACATTGATTAGTGAATGTGAAGATGAAATGCTTGTGTATTGTATGAACTTGTCTTCTGTTCTGAATTCTCTGTACAGAACAGTAACTGACACAAGTGGACCTTTATGATCTGAAACCTGGAGACTGGGTGGTGGTGAAGGATTTTAGAAGAAGAAAAAACTGGCAATCTAAACGCTGGCAAGGTCCCTTCCAAATTCTTCTTACAACACCGACAGCAGTGAAAGTAGCAGAAAGAGCTACTTGGGTGCATGCTAGTCACTGCAGAAAGGTTCCGGAG
>SRMA01027274.1:37848-55121 GCA_007224835.1 Danionella cerebrum | reverse complement strand
CCAGCTTTGCTACCCTTCCACCTGGTCTCCTGCACACACAGAATATCTACCCTCCTTCTCTCCATCATGTCCGCCAGCTCCCTACCCTTCCCTGTCATTGTACCAACGTTAAGAGTCCCTATTCTCAGATCTACACTCCTGCCTTTCCTCTTCTCTTTCTGTCGACGAATCCTTCTCCCTCCTCTCCTTCTTCGACAAACAGTAGTCCAATTTCCACCGGCACCCTGTAAGTCAACAGCACCGGAGGCGGTCGTTGTTAACCCGGGCCTCGACCGATCCGGTATGGAAATCGATTTGGTGACTCGCATATTTGGTTTTTGGCATATTTTACGCCGGATGCCCTTCCTGACGCAACCCTCTCTATTTATCCGGGCTTGGGACCGGCACAGAAGTCACTGGCTTGCAACCCCTGTGGCTAGATTAATAAAATTCTGCGATTGATTACTCTAAATCAAGTGTTGAATTAAGGCCATCTCTGGGAAAAATTATATTTTTATCATCCGAACATCGATTTTAAAATTATATTTTTTGAGGAGAAACCGAAAAAAGGGGTTGAAAGCTTTTTGACATTTTTTTTTCTTTTTCTCTTCTCGTTTTGAGAGGAATAATTAAAGTTGAATAGGTGAAAAGAATAGAGGATACAAGGTGTGAAGTGAGAAAATTAGACAAATCCTTTCTTGAGATTCTCAATTATTGACGTAATTGATGAAGACTTAAGAAATGTGCAAAGCCCTTGATTTGCAGGGTAGTGTAAGAACCACTATAAATAAAGGTGAATTGAATAGTGAAAGCCTTACATTAAATAGGGAAGGAATAGGTCTTGTTGTGAATCTACAGAATAAGAAACCTACTGTAAAGAGAAGAAGTTGAGAAAAATGGATTGTGATTTTAATAAGGATTGTGAAGTGACCCTTGGGCAGAAATGGGAGAAAATGACGGAGATTGTGAAGGCTCAGATGGAGCCAAAGGAAATTAAAGCGCACATGCGAGAATTGAAAATCTGTAAAAATGAAATGATTGAATTTTTGGCACAAAGCGAAGCTTTTAGTTCTGGTCAATGCATTGAAATTTTCTGAGGGTAAAGCTGTAAACATCTATTCTGACTCTGCATGTGCAGTCTCTGCAGCACACGTGGAACTGCCTGTGTGGATCAGAGGTGGCTTTATGACAATGTCCGGTCGACCAAAAACTCATGAGAAAGAAGTAAGAGAGCTCTCTGAAGCCATTATGCTGCCAAGCAAAGTGGCTATCATCAAGTGCACTGGTCATTCCCAGGGAACTGACATAATCTCAAGAGGAAATGAGGCAGCAGACATGGTTGCTAAGCGTGCTTCAGACTACCTCACTGGTCAGTTTGTAGCAATGCCAGAGCCAGATGTGACTTCCCTCCTTCCTGATTTTTCTCGAGAATACCTCTCTGAGCAGCAGAATACTGTTACTGAGGAGGAATCTGTGTGGAGAAACAGAGGCGCAGTACAACATATTGATGGCCTTTGGACCTCCCCTGATGGTAGAATCCTACCCCCAGCATCCCTTGATTCCAGTGGTTTTAAAAGAGGCCCACACTCCAGCTCACTACAATGATAAAAAAAAACAACATAAAAATCGTTTGGCTAAAAGAAGAAGAGTGCAATAGATAAAAATAGAAACAGTTAAGATAACACCTTCTTTAAAACAATGTAAAGCAGAAAAAATAAAAGGAAATCTATGGGGTTAAATAAAGAGTAATGAGAGAATCATTTTATGGTAAAAATAAATAAATAGAATAAGTAGATTAAGAATTAAAAAATAATAAGTAGATTAACGAACTAAAGATCTGAAGTTAAAGTAATTCTGTCTCTAAATGACCACTAGTATAACACAACTAATGAGATGCTGGTGTAAAAAATCTGTTACAAAATACCAAAAATGGATAGCAGATGAGTTCTACAATGAGACTACAGAAAAGAAAAGAAATCTAATAAGGAAGCTAAAGCATTTATTTCGCTCTTTAACAAAAATTACTTTTGGAGGATATTTATAGAACTGATCTAAGATTAACTGATGACTGTAAAATAGAAACTTATGAACTTAATAAAAATTCATAGACCTGACTGAGATTTTTATGAAGCTAAGGGAAGATCTTTAGAAATTTAGGTGATAAAATGGAACATAAATTTTAGTGCAGAAGAATATTTGCTTAAGAATCTATTCTTCTTAGATTTAGGAACTACTCCAACTTGACCTTTAGTCTTCATTTTTATTTTTGAATTAATATTTTTATGTTTTATTTTGAGAGCTCATCAATAATATTTTTATATTTCCTTTTGTAATCGATCATGGCGAATGAGATTGAGTTTCTTTTAAGAAACATTGCCATCAGGAACACATTTTTAAAGAAAATATTTAGGCCAATTTGAGTTGGATACCATTTTTGGAAAAGAAAACAAATTTACATGTGTACAACAGTTGTGACGAGAATTTTTTCCTCTCAATTTCTTTTATATGTGATGTTTCACATGGCATCGATCCCCTTGTTTGTCTTATGTCGGTCTGTTTGTCCTGTATGTGCGTGCTCGAGCCTGTGTGCGTGTATGTGTGTGTGTGTGTGAGGGGGGTATGTGAGTGTGTAAGAGGAATGAATGTAATCAAGAAACTTAAGAAAACATGTTTCGTACGGATGCTTTTGACTTGTCATTCCTTGACAGGTCATGATCGTATTCTGGAGGGATCATAAACATTTTTCTTATTTTTCAACAGGATTTTATGAATGTGTGGAAGTACATGGAGTATTTCTACTGATCTAATGAACATAATCACTGACATTAAGTCCAGAAGCTTTTCCTGTAGGCAAAGAAGACAGTACTGCAGTAATTAAATGTTTGATCAATCATTACATTCCTTACCACAGGTTTCCCAGACGAATCAGATCTGACAATGGCTCACACTTTAAAAATGAACATTTGGCTCAAGTTGAAAAGGCCTTGGGCCTGGCTCATCATCTTGATGCAGTCTACCACCCAAAATAACGAGGGAAAGTTGAGAGATTGATTTTATCATTAAGAAACAAATTGGCAAAAATCTGTGCACAGACAAAATTAACTTTGGTAGCAGTCCTCCCATTAGCCTTAATGTCAATAAGAAGTTCTGTGAGCCGCATGACAGGATACACGTCTTTTGAACTGTTAACTGGATGGCAGTTCCTTGGCCCACAAGATCCTTTGCAGCTGGAGCTGGTCCAGCCCCTGTCACACAGGGTGTATTATAATAAGCTTGCACCATTAGTAGCCTTGTTTCAGGATATGTCCTCCACGGCTACTCCCACAACGGATCAGCCTACGTCTCCAGTCAATCACGCCTGGGACTGGGTACGGTCGAGAGTTTACAAGCGCAAATGGAAGGAACCTCGCTGGTCAGCTCTACTGAAGGTAACTACACGCACCTCGCACTGTATTTGTATTACAGGGAAGGGTGATATCTGGTATCACCTGAGCCAGTGCTGTCCAGCTGACCCTCCATCAAGATCCCTGGAGGACACTAGAGTGGACCTTGCTTCGAAGATCCGAGAGAGAGACAGTACACCGAGTTTGAAAGAAGGTGATACACAAACACATACACATATAACCGAAGGAGAAGGAGACCCCAATAAAAGTTTTCACTCACCAGTACGAGCATTGCAAATTGTCCTTAAGACAGGAGATCTGTTTTCGGCTCCTCCAGGAGAGCCGGTAGCATACTGCGTAACCGCAGACTGTGCCTTTGTGGCAGGCATAGCCAAGAAATTCAGAGAACGTTGCAGAGTTGAAAAAGTAAGAGCACAAGGAAAAGTAAATGGAGAGTGAAACAGACAGGATTGTCTTTCACTTAGTCACAAAAACACTTGGCAGAGATCTCCCTACATATCAAGATTTTGAAAGTAGCTTGACCTGCATGCGAAGGTGGTGTGACGAACTAAACATTGCAAAATTATCCATACCCCGGCTGGGATGTGGATTGAACAAACTGGATTACTACAAAGTACTTCAGATCATTGAGGAAACCTTTAAAGGTTCTGATAACATAATTTCCATATACACTTTAGAGTAAAATTTAATGATTCATTTACTTTGAGTGTCTTGAGTGTTGTATGCTTACAAGTTTTCTTACAGGTTTTTGCAAATTTTTGAAAGTTGTGTTTATGATTTTTGCTCACAGGATTTTTTGCATCTTTTTAACATTTTCTTCCCCTTATGTTTTTAATGGCTTAGTATCCTCTCATTTTACAAAATATTACAAAACTGTTGTGATAGCGCATATGTATTTCTTCCTATACTAATACTTCTTATTTACTTTTTTTTTTTTATTATTTGCCATATTGTATGTCTCATTTTTTACATTTTTTAATTTGTCATATTTTATATCAATTTTTTTTTGTTGCTTGAAGCTTTTCGTAGATTTTTAAGTGTTAATTGATTTTTAAGACAAGTGGGTATCCAGAAGAAAGATGACCTAAAGAGATCTTGATAATAACTATAATTGAAGAAACTACTACCACAGTAGTAACCGAAGAGACCGAAGTGGATCCCAATAGATAGAAAACCAGTACCAGTAATGAACCGTTATAGAGCAATGGGGGGCCAGGTCAGAATTCAATTATGGGAAAACTGGAAAGTGTTCATTTTCATAGTTACACTGTAAAAAAAAATGTTGATTTTACGGTAAAACGCCGGCAGCTGGGGTTGCCAAAATTCCACGTAAAATGACGGGTAAAACATTTTTTTTCTTTTACGGTTGGCAGGCATTGTCATTGTTTTTACGGGTAAATCTGGTGCAGGAGTCAATGTTTTTCCGTAAAAAAAAAATGTTTTAACTCAAGAAAAAAAAAAGTTTTTCCTTAAAATGAACAAGAAAACAACCTATAAAGTTAAGTTTGTGCCACAAAAAACAACATCTATTCCCTGAAAAATTAACTGTCAAAAATTATAACATACAATACAAATTTTCTGTAAAATGTCCCAGAATTTATGAAAAATGCTTTGCAGTTTCCCCTTTTTAATAATTATGATTAATAATTATTTATAAATGACATTAATTAATTAATTAATTTAAGTTATCAAATGGTTTACCTGATAGAATATGAAATATGATTACCTTTTGCTGGTTGTGTCACGATGAATGATCAACCACTACCTCACTTTATGAATACAAATAATTTTTTAAGTATAAATAAAGTATAAGGTCTGCTTAGTAGTTGTCTTTTTCAGAGGGAGTTCTTTTTAATCAATCTATTCTATAAGCTTAATACACAGTGCATTAATTTAATAATGTATAAATGCAACAAAAATGTACACCTTATATTTCAAAAAAAGTATTTTATTTACCATATTTGAAATTGTGAACATCAAATATTCAACATTTTCAACAACAAAAACATCTGTAGAGTCTGTAACGCACCTTAATCACAAAACAAAAGGGGTAGAACTAGATCCACTCATGGTCAGCAATGTCTGAGATGAGAGTGAGGACTCTGGGATTGATTGAGAACACTTTTTTCTTCCTGGATTCAACCTTGGTGCCTTTCTCAGGATTTATGGAAAAGAAACACCTTCATGGAGAAAAAAAAAGCCAGAGAAGATTAACAACTTGAGACGTGATTTCAAATTGGTACGTTTGATAAATCCAAAAAGTGTCCATAAAAACAGAAATTTTACCGTTGGAGGAACTCCAGAGTTGACCGTAGTTCCAATGGGTAGTGTATGTTAAAGCAGTAATAACTGCAAAACATCAGGCAGATGGCGGAGGTGAAGGTTGTGATGTGGTCGTTGACTATCTTCTTGTCGATGCTCAACATGAATGTCTCAGCAGAGAAGCAGGAGGAACCTGGGAATAATTAAACCAAAAAATATATAATAAAAAATTATTAATAACAGGGGCTTCAATGTCAAATATATATATATATATATATATATATATATATATATATATATATATATATATATATATAAAAATAATGCATACTTGAAACAAACTGGAGGATGGACCCCGCCAATATTGGTAGTAAACAAATAAAAATGGCTTTATAATGTAATTAATGTGCCAAAAAAATAATATATAAAAAGGAAAATAATTATTAAACAATAGGATTGGAAATAAAAGGGAAAATTACATAGTGCTAATTTTAAATTAATATAATAAATATTGATTTGTCAATGTATAATGAAATCATTTGGTCAAGATTTTTTTTTGGGATGCTTTATTTGGCACAATAATTAAACAATTTATGTATTTAGTTATTTTATTACCAATTAAGGCAGGATCTATCTTCAATAGTTACATACATCATAGGATGAATCATCTTACTGACTGAGCTTCTGGGGTTGTGTTGGAAGTGTTTTAGCACATAAGCTAGCAAATGTGTGCAAAAATGAATAAATGACTGAATGTAGTGGAGTCCTCTGGATTATATAAACATTTTACAAATTGTGGGAAATTATATAACAAAACTAAGTCCAAGAGAACAAAAAGATTGAAGTTACATCAGATTTTTTTGTTTGCTCTATTTACTTACCACAAACGATAATGAAGGGTGTTGGTGGCACTTTCTCCATCTGAACATCTTCTGCAAGGCTTGTCTTCTCAACATAGTGGAACAGAAGCTCTTTGTTCTCATCAAAATGAACCAGTAAAAGAAGCAGCATCACAATTACTTCTTGGGAGCAACAACTGGACTGTCCTCTTTCAGTCTGAAGCTTGTGAAGAGCATTCAGGACTCGTTTGCATTTTTGTGCATCAACATATCTTTTGTGCCCCTTTTGTGTCTACATTAGCAAGGAAGGTTTCCATCGGATTCACACCAGTCAGCTCTTGGAAATGTGCTGGCATACCAATTTCATTAAAGAGAAAGGGCCATTCCTGGCATAGTTTCTGGATGCTTGCCCCTTGGTTGATGTCTTTACGCTGGGTGTAATAGGTGCACTTGACTAGTTCTTTCACAACATCTGTATTGTAGTTATTTTTAAGAATCTTCATTTCTTCTTTTTTTTCAAGCTGACTCTCCACAGTCTCTGAAAGTGGCAAATGCTTTGGCTCCCAGCTAATACATCCATAGGTGTCTTGAACACTTGCTCTTTGTGCGGCGGGTATTTCGTCTGTGTCGTCATCATCTGCTGCTTTGCGTTTTGTAACTCTTGGTGTGTCAGGTCGCTTGACATTTTCAACTCTTGCCTTAAGTTGCTTCACCAGAGAATGATATCCCGGTCCAATAACATCACCATCAATCACATCTTGCAGTGATTTCGGGTACTTAGCCACCATCGTTTTTACTATCTCTGTTATGTTGTGTTTGGTTGGATTCTTGCAAATCTTCATCATTTCAGAGACCACAGCCCTTACCATTTCTCTTCGTTGTCTTGCACTAGGTCTTTTCTGTCTTTCCAAGTTCTGTATTAACTCCTCAGGGAGTCTCTGCCATGGTATTTCAAATCTCTCTAAACAGTTTGGTATATATGGTGTACAAATTCCTGAAGAAGATGATGTAGAGGTGGATGACGCTGGTGAAGAAGAACGAGGGTGCAGAGGGAAAGACAACCACTGGACATGAATGCACAGATTTTGGTGTTGAAGTCCCAGAGACTAAAAAGATATGAAAGTATTAAACATTAAGTAATGCTTTTTCATTTTTGCTATTTTCTCACTGTATAGATGCGTTTGGAGAAATTAAGGTTACACAAACAGTAAAAAACTAAATCAAATTTGTCTAACTTTTAGATTGCATTTAAAAAAAAATTACATTTTTGAAAAAGCCCCCTATTGCAAAATACCATTTATTTATTCAGGAAATAATGAGGATCACATTTAACACCATTTTAACAAACTTGTGTGCTATTGGATGGTGAGGTGACATTGTTCTATACTTACTATTTTGGGTCCAAGCCGCAACCAGTCTTCGGGCTTGTACTGGCTTTAACACTGGCAGTAAATCGTTTTCTGTAATATACTTTAAATCATCTGCAGTTGCCGCACCAAGTGTTTTCAAAGTATCTTCAACAGACTTAACAAGTTGATCTGGAATGTCTGGAAGCACTCTTGCTATTGCATCCCCTATGTTCTTTAGCAGCTGTGATTCAGTCATATCTATCATGTTATGGTAATTAAAATTTACCTTCTTAATTTAAAATGAACACTGGAGACCGTTTGAGAGAGAACACAGCAAATGCGGCTATTTATTTATCAAGATAAGCAGTCTCAACGCATTTCCTACACACGTGACTCTAACGTGGAAGAAGAACGTGGTTTAGCGCATATTAAGAGCCTATTACAAATATAAACAAACGCTAGAAGAGAAAAGAAAGAAAAAGAATATATAAAGATAGAAAAGAAAAGAAAGAAAGAAAAAGAGAGAAAGAAAGAGAATCAAGTCCCAGCGTGATCCTCACACGAGGGTAAAAGAGAGCGAGAGCAAAGAGAGACGCATGTGCTTTTCTAACTTCCTCCTCCTCAAGGGCAGGACTAAAGTATGACATATGCTCTAAAAAGTTTCTCAAATAACATTTCTCAATATAACCACTAGATGGAGACATTACATTAAAAATTTCCATCACATTCCCTCCTTTTGTCACAAGACAACAAAAATAATTCTACAAAAGTAAGATATCTAATACTGTAAGTAAAAATCCGGTTAAGCAATGTATGACTATTTTTTCAATATTGTAACCCAAAATTGTTTTTTGCAATATCTTCATTAATTACTTTACTCAACGTTCTTCTTCCACTATAAAATTTTAAAACACTTCTAATAATAAACAAGCAAAATTATTAAAATTCTAATTCACTTCTCATAATAAACAAGCAAATTATAACACACTAAAATCAAACGCAAACATGTATTATCTAACATTCTAATTAGCATTACATGCATTACCTAAATATCCTAAAAAAAACACATTCTTCCTTTTCCCACAACGGTATCGAAAGGTCAGGTACCTGGTATTGAGGAAAGTTTTCCCCTTTCTAATTGAAACTAGCAGAGAAATCTATTTATAAATTTGTCAAGATACAGACCTTCAAACACCGCCCTGGAGTATATGAAGCCAAACATCTCCCCGTCGTTTTGTTTGACAAGAAGTAAAAGACTTTCATACCTCTAATATCTATGCCGTTTGCTGTGTGTACAATGTGTTCAACAATGAAATACAAAACATAACATTTATTGCAATGTATTATTGTCCTCGTATTCGTCACAGTCTTTCTGTTTCCAATTGTCCCAAAGTTCCTTTGTTGTTTCCAGTTGTCCTATGGTTCCTCTGAGGTTTCCTGTTGTCCCAAAGTTCCTCTGAGGTTTCCCTTTCCCAAAGTTCCTCTGATGTCTCCAGTTTCCTGGCCACACTAAAATGATTGATTACCAAAAGAACAATTTCTCAATTCGGAATGTTTTCTAGATCATCAAATGGTGCATTCCATTCCTCATCCATCATTTTCACCATTTTATATATCCTTCCATTGTGATGACCAAAGTGACAGCCCTTTGCAACAAGGTCGAGATGCATCACAAAAGACAAGGCAGGCAAATGATGATCAGCAAGATCATAAATATCACCAGGGGCAATCGTGTACATCATCCAATGGAACCATCCACTTCCCAGGTTTAAGAACCATGAAAACCATGAATTATCCACTACTGGTGGAATTTTTCATGTGTTGTATTATGTTTGATATATTCTTGGATTCGTCTGGGATATTGAAACAGCAAGAAATACATAATAATTTACAGACTCCTCCCTTTTTCTGCTGTAAGAATATCCAAAGCCAGTCTATTTTGAATAACCGCATCTCTAATGTTCTTCATTTTCATTATTGTTAAATCGTAACGCAACTTCAGTATCATTAGCTAAGGATAACATACTGTAAGCTAAACCCATTGATTTTATTCAACGCCATCGTCGTACCACCTCCTAGAAATAAAGACCATCCTATGTTCGCTGCCGGTGACGTCCATGGATCTGATAAAACATACCCATTAAATCTTGGTATTCTATTTATGTCTCTTTTTGCACGCGAGTTTTCAATTGAACCATCCTGTATTAGAACTGATGTACCCGTCGAGAGTAAGGCAGCATAACAACACCCTCTCCATTTCTGAGGAAGTTGATGATATGCTCTCATACCACATACCCATACTGCAGCCAGTAGTTTGAATCTAATTTTGAAAATGGATAATAGAAATCAACAGTTATTCCATTTTTACCTAAAATTGAACATTGTTCTTCTTTATTCTTTAAGGTTATTTTCAAGTTGCATTGTGATAACCCTACGTCATATTTTCCCTCCTTTGAACATATGCACACTTTTGCTTTTGTTGTTGTTACTTCAAAACTTAGTTGTGAATACATAGGTTTATCAGTAGAACAATTAGTTTGAATGTTGTCTAAACTCACTTTATTTTCAAATGCTTC
The DNA here is from genome assembly GCA_007224835.1 of Danionella cerebrum. Lineage (NCBI taxonomy): Eukaryota > Metazoa > Chordata > Actinopteri > Cypriniformes > Danionidae > Danionella > Danionella cerebrum. The sequence continues at coordinate 44,712 of SRMA01027274.1, read as the reverse complement.
TCCCAAATAACGTTATAATAGCCATAGCTTTGGGAATTTTACATTGATTTTGTTTTACTAGATCAATAGTAATTTGCTCTGTCTGCCATTCCTGATTCATCTGCAAACATATCCAACAACTTCAGTTAAGGTTTAAACTTTCATGTTGAAGTAATCATAATGCACAAGCATGATTTCTCTCACATCTTATTTTAGCTATTTTAACCTGTTTTGCATCTTTTGATAATTTAGTAGTTTTCATAACTTCCACTCTATTTGTTATATCCAAATCACTAATAATTTGATCAGGGTTTGGAATTAAATCTATTATTTGTTTTAACGCTGGGGTAGGAATTTGTTGAATCACTTCAACATCAACTACCATCTCGTATGAATCTGATGTGATTTGTTCTGTCACACACCAGAATTTACACGCGTCTGCATTAGTTACTCCTGTAAGAGTAAAAGTGACCAAGCTTCCATTTTTGTTCCATGAACATCCACCTGGTCTATGACTAACCAGTAAATGAGAAATACTCAAAAGGATGTTTGCAGAGGTAATAAATCCAAGGCCATAGGTTACCTTCGTTGATGTATCTGGTAACACATTCTACCTTTCCTTCAGATTCCTCTTGCAGGTGACTCTCTTGCAGATGTCGATCGCTCAAGTCCACCTCCCTTATGAACCACAAAAACAAAAACTGATCCAGGTCAACTTAAACTCCATTACTGGTTATCGATACCTATGTTCTTTTAGCAGGCTCCTTCATCAAACTCCCTCAACAGACTCCTTCAACACGCTCCTGCAGCAGGCTCCGGAACCTTTCTGCAGTGACTAGCATGCTCCCAAGTAGCTCTTTCTGCTACTTTAACTGCTGTCGGTGTTGTAAGAAGAATTTGGAAGGGACCTTGCCAGCATTTAGATTGCCAGTTTTTTCTTCTAAAAACCTTCACCACCACCCAGTCTCCAGGTTTCAGATCGTAAAGGTTCACTTGTGTTAGTTACTGTTCTGTGCAGAGAATTCAGAACAGAAGACAAGTTTGCACAATACACAAGCATTTTATATTCACATTCGCTAGTCAATGTTCTCGGAGGACCTGAAGGTCCAATGCCAGTATTAGCTGGTCTCATCATCAATATTTCAAAAGGACTCAATTGTGCTCGACCCCGGATTCTCGTTCTCATATGCAAGAGTACAAGAGGGAGAGCTTTTACCCATGTGAGCCCTGTTTCCTCACAACACTTCGCTAGCTTGTTCTTGAGAGTTCCATTCTCTCTTTCTACTGCACCTGTACTAGCAGGATGATAAGCACAGTGATGTTTCAGATCAATACTCACCAACCATTTGAAGTGCATTGTTCACAAATGGAGTAGCATTATCACTGGAAATCCGTTGTGGTATTCCCCATCTAGGAATCACCTCAGCAAGCAACGATTTTGCCACTGCACTTGCATTCTGTTTAGCTGTAGGGAATGCTTCAACCCATTTTGAAAACATATCCTAAACAATTACTAAACAATATTTCTTTCCTTCACTTAGTGTTAACTCAATGAAATCCATTTGCAAATGTTCAAAAGGTCTGTTTGGATGTGGGTGAGCAACTTGCATCATCTTAACACCTCTCCCTACATTATTTGTAGCACAAATAACGCATCGTTCACAAAAGTTCTGAGAGTATATTACAAAACCTTTCTCATACCAGTGTTGTCTCAAACTGTCTATTATTGCCATTTTTGAGGCGTGATCTTTCCCATGTACTATCTTAGCATAGTATGGAAACAATCTTTTAGGCAAACATGGTTTTCCATTCGGCCCAGTCCAGATGCCCTCTATCAATGTACAACCATGTTTCTTCCATACCTCTTTTTCTTCATGAGGAACTCCAGATTTCAATCCTGCAATGTCTACTGTAGGAGTACACACCTTAGTCATGATGGGAACAGACATCACCTTTCTCGCTGCACTCTTTGCTGCTGCATCTGCTCTATCAAACGCAACCTCGCGGAGAACTCTCTCTAGAGTTACACTCCTATTATGTTGACCAGCGATTAATTACGTGCTGCTCAAATTATTGCTAAAAGGTAACGCTATGTTTGTTCGTCCCTTAAAGCAAAAATCCATACGCAGAGCAACCTATAATTAACCCTTTATTCCGGAATACACAGCATTCATGGTACCATCTTCAACTCAAAACTAGTGCGTGTAAAAATTAATAATCGAGATATTAGAATTTTACTCGCCTTTGAATCCAGTGCTGAACAGATGTATGCTGATCGGCCAAATCAGACTTCTCCTCCTCTGTCCAGGAACAGGAATTCCATTCATGCACGTGACTTCTCACGTCGCATCAGACGATTCATTCATTCAGCTCCAAAAAGTGTTTGGTTTGGTTCGAAATCTCCAAGGACGCCAAAATGTTATGGTAATTAAAATTTACCTTCTTAATTTAAAATGAACACTGGAGACCGTTTGAGAGAGAACACAGCAAATGCGGCTATTTATTACCAAGATAAGCAGTCTCAACGCATTTCCCACACGTGACTCTAACGTGGAAGAAGAACGTGGTTTAGCGCATATTAAGAGCCTATTAAAAATATAAACGAACGCTAGAAGAGAAAAGAAGAAAAAGAAAGAAAAAGAATATATAAAGATAGAAAAGAAAAGAAAGAAAGAGAAAGAAAGAAAGAAAAAGAGAGAAAGAAAGAGAATCAAGTCTCAGCGTGATCCTCACACGAGGGTAAAAGAGAGAGCGAGAGCAAATAGAGACGCATGTGCTTTTCTAACTTCCTCCTCCTCAAGGGCGGGACTAAAGTATGACGTATGCTCTAAAAAGTTTCTCAAATTACATTTCTCAATATAACCACTAGATGGAGACATTACATTAAAAATTTCCATCACAATCAAGACACACAAACAGAAAGAAAAAAAAGATTGGTCTCTGGTTTCATGAAATTACGTCTGACAAGATGCTGTGCTTCAGTGGAATAATCTGGTAACTGTTTTTTACATAAGATGACAATGGCCACAAGTCAATCAGTTCACTGATAAGTCTGCATTCTAATCGGCCGGTGTCTTTTTTTACTGAGTACATGTGGTAGTAAGAAATAAACTCAGCATCATAAATTCTCATGAGAAAATGAAGAGATGAATCATCCTTAACAAAAATCAGCAGAACTTCACCAAACTCCACTGACTCATCATACTTCATGACAACAAACTGGCCCTTCTTGTATGCAAGGCCATTGTACTGCACATCAACTGGAATCTTTGTATTCCTTTCAGTAAAACCAAAATTAAGGACTGTGTTTTTAACTTCCTCACTGTAAAGCTCCAAGTAAAATGGTGAGCCATATTTTATTTGCAATGCTGGAGGACTGACTGACCCAGCAGAAAGGTAGGACTGGAACATTTGATGTCTCTCTGAAAGAGTCAAGCACAGGTTTTTGAAAATTTTCAGATGCCTTGTGCATCTTTTGAAGTAACTGTGCTTGCTCTCAAAGCACATCGTCCAAAGCCTGATGAGAGGGCCAAATTTTAGGATTAGCCCTGGATAATGTCGTAAATAATGGTGTTTAGGTCTTAAGTTTGTATTAGGAAACAATGCCTTTCTGGTTTCCAAATATTCTTGGATGAGAGCATCCAGATAAGTAACCTGGGCCTTGGAAATTTGCTGAGCACAAATTAAGTCCCCCTCCTTGAACCGCCACCTTAACGTAGTGGAGGGGTTAGAGTGCTCGAGTGATCCTAGGAGCTATGTTGTCGGGGGCTTATTGCCCCTGGTAGGGTCTCCCATGGCAAACAGGTCCTAGGTGACGGGTCAGACTAAGAGCGGTTCAAAAGCCCCTTATGACTGAAAAATCGAACATATCGCGGATTGCCATATCGCCATATCGTCGCCCGGATTGGCGCTACCGGGGTCCCACCCTGGAGCCAGGCCTAGGGTCGGGGCTCGTATGCGAGCGCCTGGTGGCCGGGTCTTTTCCCGTGGGACCCGGCCGGGCACAGCCCGAAAAGGCCACGTGGGATTACCCTCCAGTGGACCCACCACCCGCAGGAGGGACCGTAAGGGGCCGGTGCATTGTGATCTGGGCAGCAGCCGAAGGCGGGGATCTCGGCGGCCCAATCTATGGACACAGAAACTAGCTCTGGGGACATGGAATGTCACCTCACTAGGTGGAAAGGAGCCTGAGCTTGTGCGGGAGGTGGAGCGTTACCGGCTAGATATTGTCGGGCTCACCTCCACGCACAGCCTGGGCTCTGGAATCCAGCTTCTCGAGAGGGGCTGGTCTCTCCACTACTCTGGTGTCCCCCGTGGGGAGAGGCGGCGAGCTGGTGTAGGCCTGCTCATAGCCCCCCAGCTTTGCAGCCATGTTTTGGAGTTCTCCCCTGTGAGCGAGAGGGTTGCATCCCTCCGCCTTCGGGTGGGGGGTAGGTCTCTAACTATTGTTTCGGTCTACGGACCGAACAGTAGCTTGGAGTACCCGGCCTTCTTGGAGTCCCTGGGAGGGGTGCTGGAAAGTGCTCCAACTGGGGACTCCATCGTTCTCCTGGGGGACTTCAATGCACATGTGGGGGATGACAGTGTCACCTGGAGAGGCGTGATTGGGAGGAATAGCCTCCCCGATCGGAACCCGAGTGGTGTTCTGTTATTGGACTTCTGTGCACGTCACGGTTTGTCCATAACAAACACCATGTTCAAGCACAAAGGTGTCCACCTGTGCACGTGGCACCAGGACACCTTAGGCCGGAGGTCGATGATCGACTTTGTGGTCGTATCATCTGACCTAAGGCCATGTGTTTTGGACACTCGGGTGAAGAGAGGGGCTGAGCTGTCAACCGATCACTACCTGGTGGTGAGTTGGATCCGCTGGTTGGGGAGGAGACCAGAAAGACTTGGCAGACCCAAACGCACAGTGAGGGTCTGCTGGGAACGTCTGGCCGAGCCCTCTGTCAGTGCGATCTTCAACTCCCACCTCCGGGAGAGCTTTGACCAGATACCGGGGGAGGCTGGTGACATGGAGTCCGAGTGGACCATGTTTTCCACCTCCATTGTCTCTGCAGCAGTTCGAAGCTGTGGCCATAAGGTCTCTGGTGCCTGTCGCGGCGGCAACCCCAGAACGCGGTGGTGGACACCGGAAGTAAGGGATGCCGTCAAGCTGAAAAAGGAGTCCTATCTGGCCTGGTTGGCCTGTGGGACTCTGGACGCAGCTGACAGGTACCGGCAGGCCAAGCGAGCTGCAGCCCGTGCTGTGTTAGGGGCAAAAACTCGGACCTGGGAGGAGTTCGGGGAGGCCATGGAGGAAGACTATCGGTCGGCCTCAAGGAGATCCTGGCAAACTGTCCGGCGCCTCAGGAGGGGGAAACAGTGCCCCACCAACACTGTCTACAGTGGAGGCGGGGAGCTGTTGACCTCGTCCAGGGATGTGGTCGGACGGTGGAAGGAATACTTTAAGGATCTCCTCAATCCCACTGCCACTTCTTCAATGGAGGAGGTGGAGGCTGGGGTATTTGAGGTGGACTCGTCCATCACCCAAGCCGAAGTTGCCGAGGTAGTCGATAAGCTCCTCGGTGGCAGGGCACCGGGGGTGGACGAGATCCGCCCTGAGTACCTCAACTGTCTAGATGCTGTGGGACTGTCCTGGCTGACACGTCTCTGCAGCATCGCGTGGCGGTTGGGGACAGTGCCTCTGGATTGGCAGACTGGGGTGGTGGTTCCTCTTTTTAAGAAGGGGGACCGGAGGGTGTGTTCCAACTATCGGGGGATCACACTTCTCAGCCTCCCCGGGAAAGTCTATTCCAAGGTACTGGAGAGGAGAGCGCGGCCGATAGTCGAACCCCGGATGCAGGAGGAACAATGCGGGTTTCGACCTGGTCGTGGAACACTGGACCAGCTCTATACCCTCTGCAGGGTACTCGAAGGGTCATGGGAGTTTGCCCAACCGGTCCACATGTGCTTTGTGGATTTGGAGAAGGCGTTCGACCGTGTCCCCCGTGGGATTCTGTGGGAGGTGCTCTGGGAGTATGGGGTTAGGGGCCCTTTGCTAAGGGCTGTCCGATCATTGTACAACCAGAGCAGGAGCTTGGTCCGCATTGCCGGCACTAAGTCAGACCTGTTCCCAGTGCGCGTTGGCCTCCGGCAGGGCTGCCCCTTGTCACCAGTTCTGTTCATAGTTTTTATGGACAGAATCTCAAGGCGCAGCCAAGGGCCGGAGGGGGTCTGGTTCGGGGGCCTAAGGATTTCATCTCTGCTGTTTGCAGACGATGTTGTCTTGATGGCTTCTTCGGGCCTGCACCTGCAGCGTGCGCTGGGGCGGTTTGCAGCCGAGTGTGAGGCGGCTGGGATGAGGATCAGCACCTCCAAATCCGAGGCCATGGTTCTCGACCGGAAAAGGGTGGCTTGCCCTCTCCAGGTCAGTGGAGTTCTACTGCCCCAGGTGGAGGAGTTCAAGTATCTGGGGGTCCTGTTCACGAGGGAGGGGAAGATGGAGCATGAGATCGACAGACGGATCGGTGCAGCATCTGCAGTGATGCGGTCGCTGTAGCGGTCTGTCGTGGTAAAAAAGGAGCTGAGCCGAAAGGCAAAGCTCTCGATTTACCGGTCGATCTATGTTCCTCCTCTCACCTATGGCCATGAGCTTTGGGTCATGGCCGAAAGGACAAGATCCCGGATACAAGCGGCCGAAATGAGTTTCCTCCGCCGGGTGGTGGGGTGCTCACTTAGAGATCGGGTGAGAAGCTCCGTCACCCGGGGGGAGCTTGGAGTAGAGCCGCTACTCCTTCACATCGAGAGAAGTCAGCTGAGGTGGCTCGGGCATCTGTTTCGGATGCCTCCTGGACGCCTCCCAGGGGAGGTGTTCGGGGCATGTCTCACAGGGAGGAGGCC
>SRMA01027274.1:0-37371 GCA_007224835.1 Danionella cerebrum | reverse complement strand
TCACTGGACAAGTCACACGTCGTCCCTCATCTATGTGTTCTTTTAAGTGAGCAATCAAAGCTTTCGTTCCCTCACACGTGTGTTCGCATAGTGAAACGGTACAATTCAATACCATAAAGGAAGAATCGTGAGAGACGGTTGGAGTGCTAGTATGGTGGCGGTGGAAGTGCGACTTTAAAGCGGCATATCGAGAAAACGTCTGCTTACAGCTTATTTCTACACATTTAAAAATACACCGCGGTTCATTACGATGCAGTCTGCAATGAAAAACATAAGCTTTCAAAGACTGAACCAATTCTCCACATATGCAGCAAGAGTATATATTTCATAGAACACAGCTGCGAGGACTTACAGCTCTAAAGTTAGCCTGGTATCATAAAAAGCTGGAAAATCCAGACTGCCTTTACCTAAAGCGTTAAAATGGAGTTACACTTATAAGACGACCGCATTAATTTGCGCGTCTCTGTAAGAATGCTGTTTTTAGTCTCAGGTGGCTAACGCTACTGCTAGACCTTGAGCTAAAGCTAATTTAACTTTGCGCCTTCGCTGTCTGTAACACAACACTGTTCATAAATAAACCACTTTAGATAATTTTCTTGCCGAAGTAAATGAAGACGAACTTGTTGAGGTTTCATCCAAGAGGGTATAATAACCTGATGAAAACGATGATGCTGTGACGCATTGAGTTGAGCTGCATGGACGTTATTTTCCCGCTTTGAGCCAGTCGAAGTGCGGTTAGCTGATTGGTCCATTTGAATTCAGGTGCCTTTATGTGAATAAACACATCCAGACTTTGGATAAAATATTTTTAAAAATCATACAGTTCTATTTTTCATAAAAATAGAGATTATTTAAGTATGAATAAATAAATAGAATTAACAAGAGATTATTATTTTAATGTTTTTTAAGTTTCAGGTATGATAATAAATAAGAACACAATCATACAATTAAAACCTGTATGTTTTATAAATGTAAAAATAATAGTGTTTTTAACATTAGTAACGTTAGTACTAATAGTAAAGTTATAAACTTTATGAAAATTTTCCATTTAGCCACCCCAAAAAAAAAAAAAAACACTGAAATAAAGCATTACGGTATTGGAAAGTATTTTTTTCTGAGAAACAATATACAAATTACTGGTTTTCACAGATTCATTTATTTACGGGAAATTCACGTTAAATCTACAGTGTTTAAATATTTTATAGTTTACGGATTTATCCTGTCACAGTTTTACAGTTTATCACTGTTAAATCTACAGATATTTTTTACAGTGGTGGCTGCCGCAGTTGTGGGGGGACTGATGATATGCGAGGCTGAGCAAGCCAGGGGGCAAAAGGAAAACAGAGAGAAAAAAAAATGAAACTTGTGAGTGTCTTGGAGCCTTTTGCTCTTTCTCTCTCTCACACACATTTATCTTCTGGTGCGCATTCTCAGATATTTTTGCTCTCTCTCGTACGCGCTCTTGAGAAGCACTTTCTGTCTTTCTTGCTCTTGGTTTTGTCACAAATGCCCTTTGTCAGCTCCCGATTAGGACATGGTTAAAAAGCAGTTTAGAGAAGCAGTTTTTTCATCTGAGGTCTTTAGTTGCATTTTTTGGACAGAGTAAATTACGCTCCGGTTAGTTAGAGTGATCCAGCTGACCGTGCCTAGCGCCGGACCTTCCATCGGGTCACTGTTTGTTGTTTTAGTTTGTTATTTTAGTTTTTTATTTTTGGAGGCACCCCGGGGGGGAGACTCTGTCTCCCAATTGGTAACCCTCCGAAGACTAGGAAGGTTGTATTTAGTGTTGTGGATAGGAAGTTAGGTCCAGAGTGTTGTTTTCTTTATTCTTAATTATTATAAAACATTTTATTTACTAAATGGCAACATTGTTTAAATTAGACAACTGTAAAGATGATATGTTTAATGTGGCTTAACATTATGATATCTCAGTTTCTGGGACGTTACTCAAGAGAGATCTTAAAGCGTGTTTACTGGCTGTTCTTCAAAATTAAATAATGTTGCTGTAGATTCCAACGATGTTAACATAACTCCTGCCTCAGTTAATCCTGTCTCATTGATTGATGAGAAAACTGAATGCAAGGAAGTAAAATATTTCAATGTAGGATGCATGAATGTTTGTTTTGTTTGTATGAAAGGAACGTATTCCATAGTCAGAGAGACTGTGATGCCTATGTGCAAGGTGGACCTGGAATGGAGAAGAGTAAAAGTGTGATTCAAAGAGAAAAGCACGAATGCATTATATTTATTAATGTACGAATGGTCATTAATGATGAATGAATGTTTGAAAAAACGTCTAGGTTACTTGCGTAACCCCACGTTCCCTGAATAGGGAACGGAGACGTTAGTCGGGATTAGACCGACTGAATGGGAGCGAATCACCGTGAGAGCGACTGACGAACATATCAACGGGCAAATTATTTGCAGGCGTAGGTGATTGATTATCAATCAGCCGGGTATAAAGCCGGGCGTGCCTACGCTACCAGTATGGAATTTTCAGAGGAGCTGGACCCATTTACCTCCCAGCTTACCTCAGATCCATGACTTCTAGGGCATGGCGTAAGGGTAACGTCTCCGTTCCCTATTCAGGGAACGTGGGGTTACGCAAGTAACCTAGACGTTCCCTTTCAGTCGGTCCCAGATCTGTACCCTAGTTCTGCGGGGACCAGGCCGGAGCAAAGCCACCACACGGAACCTGGCAGCGCTGACTGCTCCGCTCAGTCAGATGCCGAAGGGGGGAGGATGGGAGAGCCGCCCGAAGGGGGAGCTCTTAGAAAGGTGTACTTCTCCTGATGACGAGGAGAGTACTGCAAGCTTACATCTGCTCCGTCCCCTAAGGGTGACTGCCACCACTCAGGACCGCAGAGGGAACAGAGCCTACGTCAAGGTTGTAGAACCTGATGAAAGTGTTAGGTGTAGACCAGCCCGCGGCTCTACATATGTCGGCGAGTGAGGCCCCTCTAGCCAACGCCCACGAGGCAGCAAAGCCGCGAGTGGAGTGGGCCCTCAGATGCAGAGGGCAGGGAACCTCACACACCTCATAAGCAAGGCGGATAGCCTGCACTAGCCAGTGGGCAAGCCGTTGCTTGGAGACCACGGAACCCTTACGCTGGCCTCCGAAACATATGAAGAGCTGCTGGGAGCAATGAAGCTCCCGGGTTCTGTCCAAGTAGATCCGGAGAGCTCGCACAGGACATAACAAACCCTGGCCTGGTTCTGCCTCCTCCCGGGGCAGAGCTTGCAGGGTCACCACCTGGTCCCGGAAGGGGACGGATGGGACCTTGGGGATGAATCTGGGCCTGGGTCTGATGGTAACCAGAGAATCACCAGGGCCGAATTCCAGGCAGGATTTGTCGCCGGACAGTGCCTGGAGATCTCCAACCCTCTTAATTGAGGCCAAAGCGAGCAGGAGTGTGGTCTTCAGTGAGAGGACGCGCAGCTCCGCAGAGAGCAAAGGCTCAAACGGAGACTTCCGCAGCCCAGACAGGGCGACGGAGAGGTCCCAAGAGGGAATAGAGGGGGTCTAGGGGGCCTAAGACGCCTAGCTCCCTTGGGAAATCTCACCGTCAGTTTGTGGCTGCCCACTGATTACCCTTCGACCCGAAGGTGAAAGATAGAAATAGCGGCGGCATAGACCTTGAGGGACGAAGGGGACAGCCCCCGATCGAACCTCTCCTGGAGAAAGGTCAACACGACTCTGATGGGGCACGACCTGGGGTCTTCCTGACGGGAGGAACACCAATCGACGAACCGACCCCATTTACCAGCGTAGCATGCTCGAGTAGAGGGTGCTAGCGCGTGGTCCAAAGTTCTCACCACAGAGGGTGGTAGAGGCTCGGGGTCCACCGCGGACAGATATGCCATACATGGAGGGCCCAGAGGTCTGGCCGCGGGTGCCTGTATCCCACACCCCCCTGAGTCAGGTGGTCCGGACTCAGAGGGATCGGCCAGGGGGGGGGCTGTCACGAGCGCAGAAAGGTCCGGGAACCAAGCTCTGTTCGGCCAAAAAGGGGCGATCAGGAGCAGTTCTAGCTCGTCCTCCCTGACCTTGCACAATATCTGTGCCAGAAGGCTCACTGGGGGAAACGCATATAAGCGTTTGTTCCTGGGCCAGCAGTGTGCCAGCGCGTCTGTCCCGAGAGGAGCCAGGGACAGGGAATAGAAGAGCCGGCAATGGGTGTTCTGTCGGGAGGCAAACAGGTCTACCTGGGCCTCGCCGTAGATGTCCCATATCTGCTGAACAACCCGAGGATGGAGTCGCCATTCTCCCACCCTGGGGTGGAACCTGGACAGCGAATCCGCGATCCGGTTGCACTCCCCGGGGATGTGACAGGCTTTGAGCGACAAAAGTCTGCTCTGACTCCAGAGGAGCAGTCGTTGGGCGAGGTAGTGCAGAGCACGGGAGCGCACACCGCCCTGGCGGTTGATGTACGCTACTACCGCAGTGCTGTCGGTCCTGACCAGCACGTGCCGCCCCCGGAGGAGCGGGCAGAAGCGCCGTAGCGCTAGAATGACTGCAACTAGCTCGAGACGGTTTATGTGCCAGCGAGAGCGTCTTCCGGTCCAGGCACCGGACTCTCGGTGGGAACCGCACACGGCGCCCCAACCGGTCTTGGAGGCATCGGTGGTGACCACCACACGGTTGGGGTGGCTCGAAAGAGGCACCCCAGACCTCAGAAAGCACTACGTCTTCCAGACCTTCAGGTAAGGGAGCATGTCTGCCGTGGGCAGACGTAGCGCTCCCTGACGCCATGCCCAACTCGGAACTCGCGAGAGAAGCCATTGCTGCAGTGGTCGCATACGCAGGAGCCCGAGTCGAATGACTGGGGCTGCGGCTGACATATGCCCCAGGAGCCTCTGAATTAACTTCAGTCTGACCACTGGTCGAGAGGACACCGCGAAGAGTGCGGTCAGCAAGGCCCTGGTGCGTTCTACCGATAATCGCGCCAGCATGCTCTCGGAGTTCAGCTCCAACCCGAGAAAAGAGATGGTCCTCACCGGAGTGAGGCGGCTCTTTTCCCAGTTGACCTTCAGACCCAAACGGTTTAAGTGCGAAAGCACCTTGCCCTGGTGTCGGATCAACTGGTCTCTGGACGAGGCTAGTAGAAGCCAGTCGTCGAGGTAGTCCAGGATCCGAATGCCTGCCCGGCGAAGCGGGGCTAGTGCGGCCCTGACAACCTTGTGAAGGTGCGAGGGGATAGGGCAAGACCGAAGGGTAGGACCTTGTACCGGTATGCATGGCCTTCGAAACAGAACCTTAGAAAGGGTCTGTGTCTTGGTTCCACTTCTAACTGAAAGTACGCGTCCTTCAGGTCAATTATTGCGAACTAATCTCCAGGACGGATGCACGATAGAATGCAGCGGACCGTCAGCATCTTGAACCGGTACTTGGCCAGGTGCCGGTTTAGACGCCTCAGATCCAAGATTGGTCGCAGCCCGCCTGATTTCTTGGGGACCAGGAAGTATGGGCTGTAAAACCCGTGTTCCATCTCGGCTGGGGGTACCGGCTCGATCGCACCTTTTGTTAAAAGGGGCGTCGATCTCCTCTCGCAGGAATGAGGCGCCTGTTCTGTGAACAGGAGTGTGAAACACACCTCGAACCTGGGGGCGGACTCAAACTGAATCGTGTAGCCCTGCCGGATTGTCCGGACCACCCACTGTGAGACCCCGGGAAGCTTCCGCCAGGCTCCCAGGTAAGCTGACAGGGAGTGTGGTCGGGACGTGCCGATGGTCCCCATGGCGGGGCCGCCCGAAGGCGGACTTAAGGGCGGAATCACCAGGGGCTGACCCTGGGAGATGGTCAGATGAGGGCAGGGGTGTTGTGCCCCCGCGCTCTCTGCCATGGCCAGCGGAACTCGCGCCCAAGTCGGGATCTTCGTCGGACCGAGGAAGAGGAACCCTAGAGCGCAGGGCATGCGAGTCCACTATTCTCAGGCAGGAAATGTGATCTATCTGACACAATGGGTGCCGCCGTCCGAAGGACAGCGGAGAGGAGTGTGTGGTGGACCCCCCCCCCCCCTGGGGGAGCTGGGTCGATGACCAGACCCCAAGACGATGTCATATCCACCCGAGTCGCCAACCTCAGTGGAGCTTCACTAGAAACTCTCGTCTGCTTTCGAAAACCTCCGAGGTTGGCTCCGTCTTCCGCATGCAGGGGTTTTCCCCGGATCAGAGGTCGAAGGAGTAAACCAAGGCGGGAGACGTACTCTTTGGCAGCGAACAGGCGGAGAGGGTTCCGGCCCAGAAGCAACGCCTGCTGCTTCTGGCGTGGAACTATACCCAGACCCTCCGCCTGCCTCCTGATCGTGGAGACCTTTGACGAAAATCTCCACGGCGACGCCAAAGAGGCCATCCGGGGAGACATGCGCGTACAGAAGCTGAAATCGGTCCTCGGGACGCATTGAAGCCTGCTCGAACCACAGATGGCGTTCCTGGACCACAAGCGTGGACATCGCGTGACCGATGTTCAGCACGGCTGATCTTGTAGCATGAGGCGACAATCAGCGGCTGAAAGCGAGTCTCAGAGAGACTGCTGGTCACCACCACCCTGGTGCATGACACGGAGGACTTGTAAGGTCGCCATAGCATGCAATGATGCAGCAGATTTACCCGCAGCTGAATAAGCTCTCATCATCAGGACTGATGAAAAACCTCCCAGCTTTGGCGGGAACACCCGAACGAGACCGCCAAGCAGCAGCGCTGTCGGGGTAAGCACCGCGACAACCTGCCCACTTGGGGAATCGAAGAGTAACCCGTATCTGCTGCATTGACCAGAGTGGTGAAGAGGGAGGAGCTCAATCCCCTGACAGGCAGGGGAGCCTGCCAGAAATAGTGAGCTCCTCGTGCTTCTCGGGGAGAAAAAGGCACTAGCGGTATGCGGGGAACCTGTCCCGGCGCCTGCCTAGCCACCAATTCTCCAGCCGTGACAGCATCGACTCGGGGGGGAGGAGTTACCTCCCGCCGATCGAGGCTGCGGCTGTGAGAGCACCGCGAACGCCTCCGGCTCCAGCTCGGCTGCAATCCCAAAGGAGGCAGCTGAACTGGAGAACCGAAAGCCGCGCCCCTTCCGATGCTGCGTGGGAGAGCCGATCGTTTACAGGATCATACAAGGTACCGGGCGACACCGAAGCGCCGTCCGATTCACCCGCAGACCAGACGGGAAGCACGCTCGGTGTTTGGGGATGACGCGAGGAATCACCTGACGCCGCTCTACCCAAAACTTCTGCGTGCGACTCAGCAGAGTGCTGCAATGCAAACACGGTGTGCTGGAAACCAAACACATCGCGCAACTCCCGTGACCGTCTTTTCAATGAGAAGCCCACAACAGCCAGGAATAGTGCACGTTTTGCTCATCGTGTCGTGAAAAATGGACAGGATAAACGAGAAAACGGCTGAATCACTGGACAGGCTTGCCTGAGAAGATCTTCGAGGTGCTGGTGTTGGTGGCATGCTAATCTGGCTAGCAGAGAACTACACCAAAAGAGCCAAGAGGTAAGCAACCTGCTGATCTTTCAATCTAGAAGCGTCAAAGTTCAGGAGAGAGAGAGTCTCACTCAGTCAGCTCCGAAGGAAAATTGCATACTGGTAGCGTAGGCACGCCCGGCTTTATACCCGGCTGATTGCTAATCAATCACCTACGCCTGCAAATAATTTGCCCGTTGATATGTTCGTCAGTCGCTCTCACAGTGATTCGCTCCCATTCAGTCGGTCTAATCCCGACTAACATCTCCGGGACCGACTGAAAGGGAACAAAGGTTACTTTATCATAGTTACTTATGTCTGTTATTTGCTGGCTCTTCCAGAACAAGCACCTCTAACATTCCTTCCATTACCCTTATCGGGACTTTAACCTCTTAAGCCCTGAGGCCTATTTTCCGAAAATCCTATACTTTTACTTTTTAAGGCATTTCTCAGCTTTTACAAGGCCTAAACTGCAAATCTTGGTATCAAAATGAAGATAGGTTCTTGGGGAGTGGTGTGGATGAGTTAATTTGACAGTCAAGAACACAGGGTAAGAGTAATTGATGTTGGAATGGCCAAAAAATGAACTCCGCCTAAAAAAAAAACACATGTTTCCTCCAATATCTCCTTATTTTACTTATAACGAAGCAAATAAACACAATCAATTGTAACAACTACATGTCAAGAACATCTGTAGCAAGTTTGGTGTTCATACTACAAGAAACTAATATTCTGTAAAGGTTTTGATTGAACAAAGTTCAGGCGTAATCCATGTTGGCACAGTTTGGCACAATTTGGCACAATAATTGAAATATGGAAAAAATCTTGTCCAAAGCTTCAGCTACGTTCATAGTCTTCTTTTGTTGCTTATGGGACATGATTTCAGCAAAAAAAAACTCCTAAAGAAACGCTGTAAAAGGGGGGTAGAAGCTCATTTACGCCATCTTGCTGCGCTTTTGGGAACCTTTCATTCACAAACGCTTTCGACGTCGAGCTTCTGCGTGTCCCTACCCCCCCCGACCATCTGTCCAATCCAGAAGATCTATATATCGACGGAAAGCTCTGATTCTATGGAAACCAATCAGCTCAACCATTTTGAGACTGACGGGATCGCCGACGAATCACACGACGCGCAGCGTGGAGAGACGTGCTCTTACGCACGGGGAGTCATTCCATATTTGGTGACGTAATGACGCCACAAAGCTAAAGAAACAATCCAAAATGGAGTTTCCGCGAAGCTATCGACCGGACATAACAACAAACGGACTTTTATCGCTATGGAAATAACTTTAAGAAAAAAAAACGGCAAAGGTAAGACAAGATTTACATGCTTGCTTGGTTTTCGCTGGCGTTTTTTCGTGGAACTTTCGCTCCCTGCTCTGAAATACTTCATGCAATGTTAATGAGTTGCATATCACTGGATTCAGCTGGTTGTTAGCTTTCATTTAATGTAATTGTTTGGGTGATTCCGTTTATATTGTGGATACATATCGCACATAAACAAAAACGTGGTCATGAATTATACTCCGGACATGTTGTTGTTTATTTGCATGGCGTTCGAGCTGTGGTTAATGGATATGAAATTGAATTATATACGTTTTTAGAGGAGTTTCCGCTGAACACAACAGTATTTAATATGTGTGGGTTATTCTCAGGGTTCGTGAGCTATGAGTGAAAATGTAACGCACAAGGGGGCAAGTCCCCGGTACCGGGGACTCTCGGGCTTAAGAGGTTAAAGAAAGCCTTTGACTTGAAAGGATACTCCAAACCTCAATCCTCGCAGCATCCACTTTCCAACCGCTCATCTTTAGACCACAGTCATCCTTACAGTGTTAGTTTTTATTTATACTGCTTTATACCAATTTGTTAATCTTGTCTTTATTTTGTTTCTATTTTTATTTATTTTTTTTTTATTACTGCCCTATACCAGTGTGTTGATCTTGTCTTTATTTTGTTTCTATTTTTATCATTTTTTATTGCTTTATACCAGTATGATACTTTTCTGTTTACTTTATTAAGAAAAATCTTTACATTATTGTCCTACTCATGTTTTTCAATATTTGTATGTATTTGTATTTTCTTTTGTATTTGTTTTTCTATTCTCTTCCAAAAAAAAAAAGGGGGCAACAATCTTATTATTAGTATTGTGACTTTTGACATACATAATATGCAGTTATTCAACATCTGATACTTCGCTAATGGTTTATTTTCTTACTTCAAGGATGGCCCTTGCTGAGGTGAATCCACACCACTGTGCTATGCTGGACATGCAATCGCGCTCATCCCTGGATATCACCATGGCTTCACCACACCCCAAGAACTGATGTCATTGAGCCTGCTGAGTGTTTCAAGCAGTCTACCATCATAGTAACACTCCACTGTCAACTGGCTCACCTTTAGACCAACCATTTCCAGAAGGTGCTCTAGGTTTAGAGCAATTGAGCAAACATCTGACTGTTGGCCTGCTGCTCAAGGCCCTTGAGACGGAAGTCTCCCGGTAGGGCTGAACGATATTGGGAAAAAATAACATTGCGATATTTTTTTCCAAATGATATATATTGCTATATTGAGAGCCATCAATCCAGGCTAAAGTCAATAATTACATATTAATAATTTCACTAATTAGCAAGCTTCATTACAAGTGACAAAAAGGTCACTTAATATTTTATTCCCAAATTTTCAGAACATTTCTGTAAACACAAAAGCACATTTTTAAATAAAATAGCAGCTTTACACCAACCCCCTGATTGGTTTACAACAATATAACTTTAAATAAATATATTTTTTTATAAAAAAAAAACGTTTTGGTGTTGGTCATAATCATGGCTAAATATATAGAATAAACAAAATGAAATAAAACTTTAATACATTTTGTATTAAATCTTCTAAGCAGATTAGAGAACATATTCCTGTAAACAGAAAACACATTTAAACAGCAGCTTTACAACACCAACCCCCCTGATTGTTTCATAACATAACTTAAATATATATTTTTTTAATAAAACAACTACGTATTTTGGTTCACAATCTTTTGTTTTTAAGTCAACTTTTCTTAGCAAAACTGCCAAGGTAAAACAGTGTTGTTCATAATCATAATCATGGCTAAACAAAATAAAATAAAACTTAGTATTCTTTAGCATGATCATGTGATCATGCACTCTTTTGTATGATGTATCCTTTGGTTACTCAAGGTTTTTAGCCAAGAACACAGGTTTATCAACCTTTGCAGGCTTGAGACAGGTTCGTTGCTAAGTGACAATGTTGCCACTAGTACTGAAAAGTCTCTCTGATGGTGAGCTTGTCGCAGGAATACACAAGTATTTGCGGGCAAGTCTGGGGAGATGAGGATAGCTTAGTTTGTGTACTTTCCACCATACCAGTGGATCCTCCTCTTTGTCTATTGAAGGTATTAGATTTGATTTGATTTATTGATTTATAAAGTGTTTTCAGGTAAGTGTTTAACTCTGCTTCCAAAGCATCCTTTAGGGTCAGAGATGAATCACCCTTTGCTTCAGTTTCTCTCTGTTTAAAGAAGCTTCCCAATGACTTCTTTGCTTTCTTTTCCTGGGGTGCACTGGTAATGTTGGGCTCCACGTCAGTGCTACAGTTTGATTTCTCCTGGCATTCCATCCTCTGTGATGCCACTTTGGCCTTAACTTGGGTCTTCTTCTCTGCATTGATGTAGTCCATTTTGAACCGGGGGTCCAAAAAAGATGCAATGTCTAGAGGCTTCTGAGTATCATCATCTTCATATTCTTCATTGTTGTAGTCCAGCATTTTCTTCTTTATGTTCTTGGTCAGGTCTGTGTCTTCCTCTTGCATTTCCGGTAGTGATGTATTAAAGAGATGAAGAACTGGCTTTACAAAGGAGACACTGACGTATTCGTCCCTTGAAAGTGCATCAGTGAAATCCAGCATTGGGCCCAGTGACTTGCTTACAGATTCCAGCACATCTATATCTTGCCGCGTTGGAATTTGATGGCGTAGCTTCTTGTCTGCAGACAGGACCTGAGTTAAAGAATGCTGCTGATGCTCCAATATCCTGCTTATCATCATCTGCCTGGAACCCCATCTTGTTTGCCATTCTGACATGAGACAATGTGATGGTAGATTGAGTTCCTTCTGGACTTTTGCCAGGGCATCACTGGCCTTCCAGCTGTGAGAGAAGTGGCTCACCAGCTTCTTGCAGACTCTCAGACTTTCTATGTGGAGGAAACAAACAAAACGTTGAGAACTTTAATTATTGAAGCACACTGTTTTATTTCAAACAATAAATGAAGAGCTCTTTTCCAAAACGTGATAAACATCAATAATAATTTCCTTGTTTAAAATGTTTCTGTGCTGATCCAGGACGTGTTCTAAAAGCTGTCACAAAGAACCAGCAAAAGTAATGATTAGGAATATGTAAAATATTGCAATGAGCCTTTTTAATTGTTTATTAATAACTGCGAACATGAAAAATAAAAGACAAAAGACTTTTAAAAAAGGACAACCATCAATTTTTGGAAAAAATGGATGGATTTATAGCGGATTTATATTTATCAACAACGTTTATAGTTTGATTTAATAATCATTATTAACATGTTCAGACTAAGGAAAAAACATTTTAAAATATTCTCGTGTGGGACCATGTAAAAAAATATCCCTGAAGACTATAGAAATGGAGTTATCATATTTTGGAAAGGAGCTCCTCAAATGTGCTCATAAAACAATTTTTTTTTTTTGTGTACATTTTTCTTACGTTTTAAAGCTCTACATACAACATGCAACACATTCATTTTACACGTTTTGTCAGGTTCAGGACAGGTTATATTAAAAGTGTAAATTTATTTTAGATAAAGATCATGGTCATTACTCACCATCTGCAAGATGCAGTCTGTGGCCGAAGCACTGTAGCTTGGTCCACTTGTTCAGATCGGCAGCTTTCACCAAGTTCGCTGCATTATCTGTTGTTATACAGACTTGATGTGTCTCATCTAAGCCCCAAGTGGACACCGCTTCTCTCAAGGCCTCTGTGATATTCTCGGCTGTATGACTTTCGGGGAAAAATGCCGTCTGCAAACAGCGACTTTTTAGCTCTAAGTCCTCTGTGATTAAATGGACCGTCAGACTCATGTAGGGCTCCGTTGTCCTGCTGGACCACAAGTCTGTTGTAGTTGCATAATATTCCACGTTCGAGAGTTCCGCTTCAACCTTAGATTTGCATTTTTCATACAGCTCTTTTATCGCAACTTGGGAAAAATATGTGCGGGATGGTATAACATTCCGCCTGTCAAGTGTTCGGATCATTTTCTTAAATCCCTCTTTGGCGACGATATTAAATGGCAACATATCTTTAGCGATATGAAACATTATTGCTTCAATTATATCTTTCTGACGTTCAGAGCCTTTCTGGTAAGGTGTCACACTGGCAAAGGCATCAGAATTATTTGTTATATATGTTGAATTATATGTATATGTCGTACTGAGCTTTGTGATGCCGTTTTAAGTGATCAGACAAATTGGTGGTGTTTCCATGTTTTGTGGCCACAACTTTATGACAATCAATACAAAGTACCTCCTTTTGGTCAACAACCTCCCATCTGACATGTGTCTCAGGAACCGACTGAAAGAGTAAACGGAGACATATCCCTGGAAGTCGATGATGAGTGGTAAGAGGGTTTGGCTCCTCTGAAAATCGTAGAATGAGTGCAGGTTATCTTATCTAAAGTTCTAGAAAAAATAGTTTTCAATCAACTCACTGCTTATCTTACTTCAAATAAACTGCTTGACAAATATCAATCTGGTTTTAGGAGGAACCATAGCACTGAATCTGCTCTACTGAAGGTCTTAAATGACCTCCTAGTAGCAGCTGACTCGGGGAAAGTCTTCCATCTTGGTCCTTCTAGACCTGAGTGCTGCATTTGATATGGTCAACCATTCTTTACTGCTTGAGAGATTAAGTCCTAGTGTAAGGTATTCAAGGGTCTGCTCTTAAATGGTTTGAATCATACCTCTCAGATAGATCTTTTGCAGTCGAGATTGGTAAATTCACATCTTCTTCATCTTTGCTAAAGTGTGGTGTGCCTCAGGGTTCCATTTTAGGACCATTGCTGTTCTCATTATATATGCTTCCATTGGGCCATATATTTCAGAAACATAATATTCCATATCATTTATATGCAGTCGATACACAGGTTTACTTTCCTTTGAACAACAATGATAATGGTGATATTCTCCCTCTTCTAACCTGTCTTACTGAAGTAAGAGCCTGGCTGGCCGCAAATTTTCTTACATTGAATGACTCTAAAACTGAGATTATCATTTTTGGCACACCTCATGCAGTTACATTAATCAAGAGTAAACTTGGCTCAATGTCTGCAAACTCACATACTCACGTAAAGAACCTAGGGGTGATTTTCGACAATGAGGTTAAGTTCGACAGGCAAATCAGTTCAGTGGTTAAAAATAGTTTTTATAACCTTCGATCTATCTCAAAGCTAAAGTCGTTTCTATCACCGAAAGACCTGGAAATTGTGGTTCATGCCTTTATTTCATCAAGGCTGGACTATTGTAACTCTTTATATCTTGGCATTTCCAAATCATCACTAGCTCGATTACAATTGGGCCAGAATGCTGTGGCCAGGTTCCTTACGGGAACTAGAAAAAGGGATCATATTACACCCATTCTTGCATCACTGCACTGGCTACCGATTGAATATCGTGTAAGATTTAAGGTGTTACTTTTTGTCTATAAAGCCTTACATGGCCTAGCACCAGAGTATCTAACAGACCTCCTTGTCCCCAGATGTTGTGCCAGATCACTAAGATCATCCGAATGTTTATTGCTACCCCGAGTGGGTAGGTTGTCGCGGTGCTTACCCCGACAGCGCTGCTGCTTGACGGTCTCGTTCGGGTGTTCCCGCCAAAGCTGGGAGGTCTCATCAGTCCTGATGATGAGAGCTTATTCAGCTGCAGGTAAATCTGCTGCATTATTGCATGCTATGGCGACCTTACAGGTCCTCCGTGTCATGCACCAGGGTGGTGGTGACCAGCAGTCTCTCTGAGACTCGCTTTCAGCCGCTGATTGTCGCCTCGTGCTACAAGATCAGTCGTGCTGAACATCGGTCACGCGATGTCCACGCTTGTGGTCCAGGAACGCCATCTGTGGTTCGAGCAGGCTTCAATGCGTCCCGAGGACCGATTTTCGGCTTCCGTACGCGCCTGTCTCCCCGGATGGCCTCTTTGGCGTCGCCGTGGAGATTTTTCGTCAAAGGTCTCCACGATCAGGAGGCAGGCGGAGGGTCTGGGTATAGTTCCACGCCAGAAGCAGCAGGCGTTGCTTCTGGGCCGGAACCCTCTCCG
Organism: Danionella cerebrum; assembly: GCA_007224835.1. Classification (NCBI taxonomy): domain Eukaryota; kingdom Metazoa; phylum Chordata; class Actinopteri; order Cypriniformes; family Danionidae; genus Danionella; species Danionella cerebrum. Next base: position 22,566 of record SRMA01027274.1, on the reverse strand, counting down.
CCTATTCGCTGCCAAAGCGTACGTCTCCTGCCTTGGTTTACTCCTTCGACCTCTGGTCCGGGGAAAACCCCTGCATGCGGAAGACGGAGCCAACCTCTGAGGTTTTCGAAAGCAGACGAGGGTTTCTAGTGAAACTCCCCTGAGGTTGGCGACTCGGGAGGAAACGAGCTCTTCTTTGGGTCTGGTCATCGACCTAGCTCCCCCAGGGGGGGGAGAGTCCACCACACACTCCTCGCTGCCGTCCTCCGGGACGGCGGCACCTATTGTGTCAAAGATAGAATGCCCGACGGTCTGGGGTTCCTCTTCCTCGGTCTCCGACGAAGATCCCGACATGGGCCCGAGCCCCGCTGGCCATGGCAGAGAGCGCGGGGGCACACCACCCCTGCCCTCATCTGACCATCTCCCAGGGTCCTTCCCTGGTGATTCCGCCCACAAGTCCGCCTCCGGGCGGCCCCGCCATGGGGACCATCGGCACGTCCCGACCACGACCCCTGTCAGCTTACCTGGGAGCCTGGCGGAAGCTTCCCGGGGTCTCACAGTGGGAGGTCCGGACAATCCGGCAGGGCTACACGATTCTCAATTCGTGTCCGCCCCCAGGTTTTGAGGTGTGCTTCACACTCCTGTTCCCCGAACAGGCGCCTCATTCCTGCGAGAGGAGATCGACGCCCTTTTAACAAAAGGTGTGGTCGAGCTGGTACCCCCAGCCAATATGGAACGAGGGTTTTACAGCCCATACTTCCTGGTCCCCAAGAAAGCAGGCGGGCTGCGACCAATCTTGGATTTGAGGCGTCTAAACCGGCACCTGGCCAAGTACCGGTTCAAGATGCTGACGGTCCGCTGCATTCTACCATGCATCCGTCCTGGAGATTGGTTCGCAACAATCGACCTGAAGGACGCGTACTTCCAGGTAGAAGTGGTTCCAAGGCACAGACCCTTTCTAAGGTTCTGTTTCCAGGGCCATGCTTACCAGTACAAGGTCCTACCCTTCGGTCTTGCCCTATCCCCTCGCACCTTTACGAAGGTTGTCAGGGCCGCGCTAGCCCCGCTCCGCCGGGCAGGCATTCGGATCCTGGATTACCTCGACGACTGGCTTCTCATAGCCTCGTCCAGAGACCAGTTGATCCGACACCAGGGCAAGGTGCTTTCGCACTTAAACCGTTTGGGTCTGAAGGTCAACTGGGAAAAGAGCCACCTCACCCCCGTGAGAGTCATCTCTTTTCTCGGGATGGAGCTGAACTCCGAGAGCATGCTGGCGCGATTAATAATGGCTTCTCTCGCGAGTTCCGAGTTGGGCATGGCGTCAGGGAGCGCTACGTCTGCCCATGGCAGACATGCTCCCTTACCTGAAGGTCTGGAAGACGGAGTGCTTCTGAGGTCTGGGGTGCCTCTTTCGAGCCACCCCAACCGTGTGGTGGTCACCACCGATGCCTCCAAGACTGGTTGGGGCGCCATGTGCGGTTCCCACCGAGAGTCCGGTGCCTGGACCGGAAGACACTCTTGCTGCCACATAAACCGTCTCGAGCTAGTTGCAGTCATTTTAGCGCTACGGCGCTTCTGCCCGCTCCTCCGGGGGCGGCACGTGCTGGTCAGGACCGACAGCACTGCGGTAGTAGCGTACATCAACCACCAGGGCGGTGTACCCTCCCGCTTCCTGCACTACCTCGCCCAACAGCTGCTCCTCTGGAGTTAGAGCGACTTCCGTCGCTCGAGCCTTCATATCCCTGCGGAGTGTAACAGGATCGCGGTTCCGCCGTCCAGATTCCACCCCTCGACAGGAGATTGGCGACTCCATCCTCGGGCTGTTTAGCAGATTGGGACATCTTCGGCGAGGCCCAGGTACCTGCTGCCTCCCGTGTGAATACCCATTGCCGGCTCCTATTCCTGTCCCTGGCTCCTCTCGGGACAGATGCGCCGGCTCACTGCTGGCCCAGGAACAAACGCTTATGTGCGTTTTCCCCAGTTGAGCCTCCTAGCACAACCTCTGTGCATGGTCAGGGGGGACGAGCGCGGGCTACTCTTTCGCCCTCTTTTGGCCGAACAGAGTATGGTCTCCAGACCTCTCTGCGCTTGTGACAGCCCCCCCTTGGCCGATTCCCCCTGAGTCCAGATCTGACTCAAGGGGGGGGGATACAGGCACCCGCGGCCAGACCTCTGGGCCCTACTTGTATGGCATATCTGTCCGCGGTGGACCCCGAGCCTCTACCACCCCTCGCGGTGACTACCTATACCATGCGTTAGCCCCCTCCACTGAGTGTGCTACGCTGGCAAGTGGGGTCGGTTCGTCGAATGGTGCTCTTCCCGCCAGGAAGACCCCGGGACATGCCCCATCTGAGTCGTGTTGACCTTCTCCAGGAGAGGTTCGGTCGGGGGCTGTCCCCATCGTCCCTCTAGGTCTACGCCGCCGCTATTTCTGCCTTCCACCTCCGGGTTGAAGGGAAATCAGTGGGCAGCCACGCACTGACGGTGAGATTTCTCAGGGGGGCTAGGCGCCTCCGGCCTCCTAGACCACCCTCCATTCCTCTTGGGACCTCTCCGTCGCCCTTCGGGGCTGCGGAAGTCACCTTTTGAGCCCTGGCATTTGGCAGAGCAGCGTGTCCTCTCACGGAAGACCGCACTCCTGCTTGCTTTGGCCTCAATTAAGAGGTTGGGAGATCTCCAGGCACTGTCCGCCGACGAATCCTGCCTGGAATTCGGCCCTGGTGATTCTCTGGTTACCATCAGACCCAGGCCCGGATTCATCCCCAAGGTCCCATCCGTCCCCTTCCGGGACCAGGTGGTGACCCTGCAAGCTCTGCCCTGGGAGGAGGCAGAACCAGCCCAGGGTTCGTTATGTCCTGTGCGAGCTCTCCGGATCTACTTGGACAGAACCCGGGAGCCTCGTCGCTCCCAGCAGCTCTTCATATGTTTCGGAGGCCAGCGTAAGGGTTCCGCTGTCTCCTAAGCAAAGGCTTGCCCACTGGCTAGTGCGGCTATCCACCTAGCTTATGAGGCGTGTGAGGTTCCCTGCCCTCTCCATCTGAGGGCCCACTCCACTCGCGGCATCGCTGCCTCGTGGGCGTTGGCTAGAAGGGCCTCACTTGCCGACATTTGTAGAGCTGCGGGCTGGTCTACACCTAACACGTTCATCAGGTTGTACAACCTTGATGTAGGCTCTGTTCCCTCTGCGGTCCTGAGTGGTGGCAGTCACCCTTAGGGGACGGAGCAGGTGTAAGCTTGCAGTACTCTCCTCGTCATCGGGAGAAGTACACCTTTCTAAGAGCTCCCCCTTCGGGCGGCTCTCCCATCCTCCCCCCTTCGGCATCTGACTGAGCGGAGCAGTCAGCGCTGCCAGGTTCCGTGTGGTGGCTTTGCTCCGGCCTGGTCCCCGCAGAACTAGGGTACAGATCTGGGAGTCCCTCTCTGGCGCTCCCTTTCTATGTTCTTATACAGCTCCCCCTTCAGGTGGCTAGTATGAACCCGTTCCGTTACTCCCCTTGCTTTGGCGCGTAACGATGACTTCCGCTCTGCCTCCTCTCTCTTGCAGAACGATGACCCGCTGGTAGCCCTTCGGGCCTCGACGCGATCTCCGCCACTCCTCCCTGCGGGTCGAGGGGTGCCTCCTTCTGGTCGCCAGCATCAACCAAGTACAGCAGAAGCTCTCAGTGTTGGACGACTTCCCCGTCAATGAGTATTCCGGGCAGGAGCAGAAGGAGTTCCCATTCAGGTACTAACAGCCTCTTACTAACCCCTCTCTTGGGTTTAGTGCCGACCTGTCTGGATGGACTTCGGGCATGGCCCTTTACAGAGGCTCCCATTCAGTCGGTCTAATCCCGACTAACGTCTCCGGGACCGACTGAAAGGGAACGTCTAGGTTACTTGCGTAACCCCACGTTCCCTGAATAGGGAACGGAGACGTTACCCTTCGCCATGCCCTGGAAGTCATGGATCTGAGGTAAGCTGGGAGGTAAGTGGGTCCAGCTCCTCGGAAAATTCCATACTGAGGCTTAGGCACGCCCGGCTTTATACCCGGCTGATTGCTAATCAATCACCTTCGCCTGCAAATTAATTTGCCCGTTAATATGTTCGTCAGTCGCTCTCACGGTGATTCGCTCTCATTCAGTCGGTCTAATCCCGACTAACGTCTCCGTTCCCTATTCAGGAAACGTGGGGTTACGCAAGTAACCTAGACGTTCTCTTCTATGTGCTTCCAGTATTACAGGCATTTAAAAATTGATATGCCGGCGCTCCTGTCGGTCTTAAACGGTTAAGTCATTGGACTCTCATTTCTCCAGATTTTTATGGAAAGGCAAACCACCACGCATCAGCTCCAACTCCAAGGTCATAGAATGTTTCGATTGGGTCTCTCTGACTCCAACATCTGCCAACATTGCACTAATAATTCATTTGACAACTACCTTATTTTTCGCCGTATAAGACACACTTTTTCTTCCCCAAAACTGAGGGGGAAAAGTTGGTGCGTCTTATACGGCTGAAGTGAAATATAGCTATAAAAGGTTTATGGCCGCATTATCCACCAATAAATATAAGGGAATATATGGCGCAATAGCTATAAGGGAATTGATTATACCTGAGGGTATAATTGGTGATTCAAATGAGTTGACTCAGTGTCTCGGACAGTGCATCGGAATCATTTGAACACACGTGACTGTTGTCCAAAATACGTAACGTAGTTACTGTATATTAAGGAAAACTCATCAGTTTAACTAAAATGGAATTATCTAAAGGTTTTTAGATAGTTTAAAAGGTTTGAATGTTTATAATCTCCACCAACTGTACTATAAATACAGTAAAATCAATCCTAAGAGCATGGTAGCAAAAGATCTACAGAATAATGCAACAACTTGCAAACATTACGAGATACTTCTTTTTTATTATAAAAGTAAATATTTATTGGAAAATATCTAAGACAGACAAATACTATTCTAACAAGTAGCTAGCACACACACACACACACGCATTCACACGCATTCGTACAGATGTAAGAGAGAGATTGCGTGTATTCTGGGTTTCAGACATTTAGCAAGGAGCTGACTTAAGAACCATCAATCAGGCATTAATTTCAACTTTGCATTGAGTTATTAGACAAAGCTAGTTAGACTAGAACAATGCACCCGTATAGTAACCGATTCTGGAAGAATGTTACTTGCGCTGAAAGTGATTCGATGTCCCGTGTCTTGCTTCAGATGTCTTTTGTGAAGAGATCGTTCGATGAAGAAAGTCGGTCGCTTACAACATTGAACTTTAACAGAAAGGAATGAAAACGAGTAAAAGTGTCGCTCTGGTTGAAAGTCTTTCGAACTTTGAGAAACTATGCAAAACTTCTTCCGAGTATAAGAAAAGCTTCGGCGGAGGCGACTCGTGTGACCTCCATTGTCTTTGTTGCTGGAAGCGTAGTTAGGAAGGCTTTGTTCTTCTTCTCTGTTCGTTTCCAGGCTGGCTTACTTTCCCAGACTGTGTTCCTTTTCTTACTGTTCTTTTTCTCGCTTCTTTTCTGAGGTTTGAATTCTGGTACACATGTTTTAAAGGGCGGTTCAGACCAATCGCGTGTCTTTTTGAAAGTTCCTCCTTGAGGCGGTCCTATCCAATCAGATGGCAGTTCCTGAAAGTTCCTCCCTGAGGGAGGTTCTGTCCAATCAACAACAGTCTAAGGCACACTGAAAATCCCGCTAACATGAAATAAAGAAAAGCTTGAAGAGATAAATGATTCTGTAGTTATTTTATCGCATTAAATAACTAATCAAAAGCAAAACTTCATCAGAATAAAGTGGGAAAACCATCATTCACACACACATCCATACATGCCTATGAATATTCCTGTAACTTGATGTGAAGAGGTTACATTTAAACGGTTCCTACATGATTCATCTCATACAACTCTTAAGAAATTATAACAAAGTCCAATGTATATCTGTTTACATGAAGCCACGTGGTTGTGAGTCATTTTGTATTCTTTGATTCCTTGTTCATTAGTTGTTCATTTAAATGATCATGAGTTCTTTGAGTCTGTGTGGCTGATCTGGTGGGCTTGTTGGAGAGCTTTATGGGTTCGTTTGAGATTCATGAAGGCATATCTTTAGGAGGGATGCCATAAACAGTTGTCCTTTGACCTCTTGTGCCTAGCACGGCTAGGGTTTCGGGGTTGAATCTAGTTTAATGGTCCATGTGGACCATAAAACATTGTAATCTGGACTAGCGATCAGTCACGGGGTCCTTGGGGGTAGTGTGTAACTGAATTGTGTGTGTGTGTGTGTGTGTGTGAGTGTGCATGTAGAGGGGGGTGTGTTTGGGTGAATGCGTGTGTATGTGTGGGCATAGGGGTGGGTGGATGAGTGTGAACGAATGAGTATGGATGGGTTCCGAGGGGGGCAGCTGCCGCCTGGTTTCCTGCGTCCCCCCCTTGGTGACTCTACCGTGTCCCCCGGGACGGGGGGCGGTGCCACCCCTGGGTGGGGGGCGGTTGGCTCGTCGGCATGGTGCCCGCATCGGCTCCTGGTACATTTCCTCCACCCCCACACATAGGATCCCGGGGGTCTCAGTCTCTGTGGGGGATTGGGGGGGGTTGGCCTATCACGGATCAGCCCCCCCCGGCATACTCCAGGCCAGGGGACCCCCAGTTTTAATTCAGTTAGACACTCAACATCTCCAGGGCACTGGAGAGGGGCCTGCCTCCTGGAGCGGTCAGAGGACCAATAACATCTGGCACTGGCCCGCTTCGGGAGCCGGTCTCCCCCCCGGTGCCCCAAATATCACTTGCAAGGACACACTACATTTAGGATTGGAGGGCTATCTCTCCGTCCACATCTGATGGGTGGGGCTGCAGATTTGTGCCCCCCCCCAAAATTCTAGGGCGGAGATGACGGCCCTCTTATTTTACATATATATTAGACACGCAGGGAATGGGGGGTGGTGCCTGGACGTCAGCTGTCAACCAACGGTGACGCTCCAGGACATCACTCCCCAGTTTTTATGCAACTTATCTCTTCAACATATACACAAACACATACACTACACTCCAACTGGGGGCAGATGATGGGCAGTGGGTTGGCGGCCGTCTCTGTCTTCCGTCCGGGGTGGGTATATGCCCTCCGTCAGCGCGGGCTCGTGGGATCCCCGGGTGGGCGCGGGTCCACTGGACGGTGACTGACCGCCCTTCGAGTATGAATGGGCGTATGGATGGAATGATTGATGAATGGATGGATGACTGGGGGAGGGGGGAGGGGTCTGAGGCTGCTGGTCGTGGTGGGTGCGGGGTCGGGTTGTGGCTGGGGGGGTGGCTCCGCTGCGCCCGGTGCGGTCTCCCTCTCTGCCCTCTTCTGGTCTCCTGGTCTCCTCCCCCTCCTCGCCCCCCCCGCCTCCCTGGTGGGGCCGCGGCCGGGCCCGCGTCCGGGGGCATTGCCGCCGGGGGCTGTGCGGGTGGCGGTGGTCGCGGGTGGGGTCTGCTGGGGCCTCCCTGTGCTGTCGGGGGGGCCGGCCTGGCCGCTGTCGGGTGGGCTGCCCCCCCCGCTGTGGCGGGCGCGTCCCCGCTGTCTCGCTTCCGGGCGCGGGGCGTTTCTCTCTGGGGGTGCTGACGGTTCCCGGTGGGGTGGGGTGGGATGCTCTGGCTCGGGAGCCCGGGGCCACAGTCATGTCGGCCCACGGGGGGTGGAACGATCCACCAGGTTACTTCATTTTTACTTGTGTACCTTCACCCTTCCCCAAACCCTTGTCCACTCCCCCTTTCGGTTCGGCACTGTCTTGTCCTGACACAACTATTATAAACGTACTCGCGGGAACCACAACTAATAAATATTTAATAAATACATTCAAATTTCCAATCCAGAGGATAAAACACCACACCAGGTGTTTTACTCCTCTGGAGAAAGCAAAACTGTCCAACTCAGCAAGGCATGTACTCCCCCATGTGATGGCTTTTGAGCAGGACAGGACAAGGAAAAAAAAAACAAAAAAAAAAAACATTTAAACATCTGCCCTGACTATCCGCAAATGCATTTAAAGATAGGAAAAATTGTATTGTGACTAGTAGTAAATATATTTTGACTGGGCGTAAAGACATTTAGAGATATCTTCAATAGTAATTTCCCTATTAAGAAAGTGAATTTGAGATATCTTAGAGATATCACTGGGTAAGAGTAATTGATGTTGGAATGGCCAAAAAATGAATTCCGCCTAAAAAAAACCCACGTTTCCTCTAATATCTCCTTATTTTACTTGTAACGAAGCAAATAAACACAATCAATTGTAACCACTACATGTCAAGGACATCTGTAGCAAGTTTGGTGTCCATATTACAAGAAACTAATATTCTGTACAGGTTTTGATTGAACAAAGTTCAGGCGTAATCCATGAAGGCACAGATCGTCGGGGGGTAGGGACACGCGGAAGCTCGAACGTTGGGAGGACTGTGAATGAAACGTTACGCAAAAGCGCATGCAGATGGCATAAATGGGCTTCCGCCCCCATTTTACAGCGTTTCTTTAGGAGATTTTTTTGCTGAAATCATGTCCTGTAAGCAAGAAAAGAAGACCATGAACGTAGCAGAAGCTTTGGACAAGATTTTTTCCATATTTCAATTACTGTGCCAAACTGTGCCAACATGGATTACGCCTGAACTTTGTTCAATCAAAACCTGTACAGAATATTAGTTTCTTGTAATATGGACACCAAACTTGCTACAGATGTCCTTGACATGTAGTGGTTACAATTGATTGTGTTTATTTGCTTCGTTACAAGTAAAATAAGGAGATATTAGAGGAAACGTGGGTTTTTTTAGGCCATTCCAACATCAATTACTTGTTACAAATAAAACATTTGTTGCCAAGATTTGCAGTTTAGACCTTATAAAAGCTGAGAAATGCCTTAAAAAGTAAAAGTATAGGATTTTCGGAAAATAGGCCTCAGGGCATAAGAGGTTAATATTGCACTTAATACTCAAATAATTATAACATAATACACCACATAGTTAGAGAAAATGAAACTGTAGGGAGATACCTAAATTATCCTTCATATGTTTACTTTCTGTTGTATTGTTAAATACGGGAAACAGGAAGCCTTCCAAACTGCATTCATTGTGAACCTGATGTGAGTAGATCGGATGTTCTAGGAGGAGATACAATTTAGTTTTGGGCTCAGAACAAAAGGAAGAAGAGAAAGATTTCCTACCTTTTACAAACCACCATTTTAAACTCTTAAAACACACTGTAAACAAAGCATTGTGAGAGAAAGATGAGGCCAGCACACTGAGAGAAAGAATGAGAGGGGGTATGATTGAAGGAGAGAACACACACTGAGCGAAAGAGAGGAGGAGTGACCGAGTTAAGAAACACAGAGAGAGAGAGAGAGAGAGTAGGGGAAGAGCGAGTGAAGAAGACAGAAACACACTGCAGAGCGCTGGAGCGGAGGAGAGATGAAGACACTGTTGGCTGATTATCGCGAAGCCACCCTTGAGCTCCTGCTGTGAGCTGGATTCTTCTTCTCCTCATCTTTCTCCTTCGCTCGTTCGATCAGTGATGCTGCTGCTGCTTCAGACCCATGCTCTGTTGCTATTTGGAGCCATCTCCATTATAGGTAACTCGTCCTCATCATAAATGTTAAAGCTGGCTCACGTGTCCTTGTGTTTTGAAGCTGTGACCTCGAGATTACTTCGGTACATGAGCATTGGTCACTTACCTACAACGAAAAGGCTTGTTTCTACTAAATTCTGTAAGGAAAACCTACTGTTTAGGTCCTCACCGCAAGCTGTAGCTCAAGCAACTCCGCTGGTGTTTATGCGTGCTTTTAATTGTTGCATTACAGTGTTTTTACAACATTACAAAAGTTTCTAATGATGTGTGACCGCAAAGATTTTTCATGTTGAAATGAATAAAAGCACTGTCGGCGTCACATCTGGTTTAATATCATTAGCATCTACCGTCAGGTTCTTGGCCCCGGCCTCCTGACAATGTAAATAAATAATGTTGGGTATTTGTTTTGGAAATGTGACCTCTAGTGGTGAATATCATATAATGAATACCACGGATAGTTCAGTTAGCAACTCTGTGATTCCATCACTAATCCTAATTCAGAGTAACTCAAACTGTTTCTGTTACACGAGCAGCAGGCGCATCTAGATGGATGTTTTTATTTCTAGACATTTCTCTACAGTTGTAGACAAAGATGCTAGTATTGCATCACATACTTGGGTTCTTGTTTGCCCTGGAAATTAATACACAGCCTTGGTTTCCTACCCAACGGATTTCTTTTGTATTTTTAAGTCTCAATCACTCATAGAGTTTCTGTAATTATCCCCTTTCTGATTGTTTTCCTGGTGAGGCTGAAAGAGGAAATTGTGTGCTCAGATTGGTTTGGCCGTGTTGTTTATAAGATAAAAAGTGGAGCATAAATAATAGAAGCATGCTCCAGTGTGGATTTGGTGCATGAAGCGTACGTGGGCAGAGAGAAAGAGAGAGAGGCCGTTTGATTTTAAATCAATGGTGAATCACATGCACAGATGCATTGTGAATCCCGCTGAAGGACATCGGAATGACATGCACTCACTATTGTTTCTGTGGATGGATGCCGTACTTGTGATGCTAAGGCTTGAGTGCAGGCTTGAATAGAAATGCATTTCTCTGGTGCAGTTGTGATCTCGCCAAAAACAGCTCTCCCCCTCCTGACCCATTGGAATAAATGCAATGCTAATGAATAATTCATGTGAATGCAAGAAAAAGGGTTTGATATGACGGTGCTGCTTCCCACACTTGTGTTTTCTCTCAGTAAGCCGAGCAGATCTCTGATTACTCATGGTGTTAATGTAGCTCCACTGTGTGTGGGCTTCAAGTCTGTGATTAGAAAATGCTCCGTTTGTCTGCAGCATAATTCTCTCTGATGGTAACATGCGAATAACATTTGTACAGTGCAAAGAGGTGCCAGTCAACTCTCCGTGTCTGGTTACTTTTGTTTCCCTTTCAGTCGAGACGCAGACGGCGTCGATGTCTCGACTATGGGTGGAGCCGAATATTTAACGGGCAATTAATTTGCGAGTGAAGTTGATTAACGATCAATTGATCAATCAGAGCGTAGCTCTAAACTCATTCTGCCTTCTTCCTCGGAGCGAATGGTGGTTGCTTTGCATTTCGACGCTCTTACAAGCTGAAATATCAAAGGTTGCTTACCTCTGCGCTTGATGTGCTGCTGCTAGCCCAGATAGCTACGCCATCTTATCGCGGCACCTCTGATTCCCAGCTAGAGCCTGTCAGTACGTTCAGTTTTTGTCCTATAACGTCCGTTTTTCACGACGATGGGCAAAATCTGTACTTCTCCTGGCTGTGATGATCTCATTGAAGACGGTCACGAGAAAAGCACGGAGCCTTTGGCTTTAAACGCACTGTGTTGCTCCCGTGAAGCGAGAACATGAGTGTTTGCTCTGCAACTCTCATCCTCGCCGCACACTGAGGTACAGGAGGTTCTTTAGGGGAAAGGACATCGGAGCTCCGGATCCCGGTGCTCCCGTAAACCGGATTAGTTCCTCCGAGGCCTTGGCTGATGGCGCTCCCTTGGCTGTCAGGCGATCCCTCGCGTCATCCCCGCGCTTCAGGCGTGCGTTCCGTCTGATCTGCGGGTGAATCGAGCGATGCCCTGCATTGCTCGGTTCCTCGTATGACTCTCAGATGATCTGCTCCCGTCACAGCATCGGAAGGTGCGCCGCCTTCTGTACCTTCGCGTTTAGCCTGCCGCCTCGCGCCGCAGCAAATCGAGGTCAGAAGTTGCCGCGATGCACTCTAAACCGTGCGGCGATTGACTCGGGGGCTCCGCCTCCTGATGCAGCGCCGCAGCGTTGGGATGATTGGTTCACGACAAGCGCCGGGATTCTTCCCCGCACTTTGCTAGTTCCTCTCTCCCCAGAGATGCATGAGGAGCTTAAAACTGACAGACTCCCCCATCTGTGAGGGTTAGAAGCTCCTCCCCCTTCATCACTCTGGCGCTTGCAGCAGAAGGGGACATTCAGCAATTCCACGAGCAGTACAGCTGTCGCGGCACTCCCGCCCCGATTATGCTGCAGCTTTTTGGTTTTGTTAGAGTATTTCTTTCAAAACCGGGAAGTTTTTTGTCAGCCCTGATGACAAAAGCTTTTTCGGTTGCGGTTAAGCTGCTGCAACTCACATGTCATTGCGGTAAAATCCTCTGTGACATGTACCAGAGTGGTGGCAGCCATCAGTCTATTCAAGACTTGCGCTTTACATCTGATTTCACCCTTCGGGCTACGAAATCGGTAGCGCACAGGCTGCACGATGTCCACACTGTGGTCCAGGAACGCCATCTGTGGTTGATGATGTCCGAGGACCGAGCGCGGCTCCTGGACTCTCCTTTTTTCCCAGATGGCCTCTTTGGCGTCGCCTTGGAGACTTTGCGTCGAAGGTCTCCACAATCAGGAAGCAGACGGAGGGTCTGGGCGAGCTGATGGTTCCGCGCCACGGCAAGCGCGGGCTAGATCACTCGGTATGGAGCCCTCTCCGTCTGCCAGACGCCAGAGAGAGCTCCCCCTGCCATGGTCTAAACCTATGGCCAAGAGCTCGAGAAAGACCCCTGCAGGACGAAAGGCGCAGTCATCCTCAGAGGGTTCTCGGAAGCAGAAGAGGGCTTCTTCCCGTAAGAAGCGCCCCTGAGGCTGACAGTTCAGGAACATGTGAGATCTTTCAGGGTCTATTCTTTAACCCGACTCCCCTAAAGGGGGGGAGGCCACCACAAGCACCTCGCTGCCGTCCTTCGGGATGGCGGCACCTACCACGCTAGAAAGATCTAACTCCCTTCCTGAGTATAACGGACTCATCAGCCTACCCGTCGGGGACACACCCTCCTCAGCTATTGACGAGGACCCCGACACAGGCACGAGCTCCGCAGGCCCAGTCAGTGGATACGGCGGCCTCGGCCCCCTACACCCATTAGGGAAGTGAGTGCAAGGGAAGAGATCGGTCATCCCGTTCGGTCGCTGACGTCAATGGCGAGGGGGATCATGGTTCGCGGACGCTGCGCGCCGCCCCCTAGATGATTTTTGCCGCACCCTAATCGGCGCCCGCGTCGACCGGGGGCTCCCGAAGGTTCGCCGAGGGAAGTCGCCGAGCGCCTGGGGCCCCCGGGGGGTTCAAAGTTTTGGGTTTTCTGCCGCAGTACGGCAGTGATCCACCAGAGCGCGCCCCCCGTGGGGGTCATTCGGGGGGCGGGGCCTGTCCACGAACCATGACTTCGTCCCGCCCGTGTTGAATTTGACGCGATATGGTGATCGGAGCCCCCGGTGGCCATCGGGATGCGAAATCTCGTCCACGGACCATGAAAACCTCCCGTGCGCAATGACTTTGAATGGGTCCTCGGGGTCAGCGCTTCCCCATTGGCTGTCGGGTCCGCTGACCACTCGGGGTGGGCGGGGCTGTCCACGAACCATGACTCCATCCCACGCACGATGACTTTGAATGGGTTTTCGGGTTGACGGTCCCTGAGTGGTCGGCGATGGGTCAGGTGACCCCCGGGGGGGGGCGGGGCTGTCCACGAACCATGACTTCATCCCACGTACAATGACTTTGAATGGGTTTTGGGGTCGATGGTCCCTGAGTGGTTGGCGATGGGTCTGTGACCCCCGGGGGGGGCGGGGCTGTCCACGAACCATGACTTCATCCCACGTACAATGACTTTGAATGGGGTTTTGAGTCAATGGTCCCCAATGGGTCGGTGGGCGGTCGGGTGGGCGGGGCTGTCCACGAACCATGACTCCATCCCACGTACAATGACTTTGAATGGGGTTTTGGGTCGACGGCTCCCGAGTGGTCAGCAATGGGTGTGGGGGTGGAGCCTGTCCACGAACCATGATTCCTCCCGCGTACAGTGACTTTTTTTCCCAAAACTCTTCCATGACCCCGTCGGTGGATGTGGATGCGCGGAACCAGCGGTTAGGGTGCCCATCCCTTCGGGAACCGCCCCTAATTGGCAAATTTCCGACCCGACTTTTTCCGATTCTCTCGAAACTCTAGCTACAGATCGGGGCTCTCCCCAGGTGGCAAAATATCCAGGTTTCAGCTCGAAACATTCACCAGAAGCTGAGATACGGAGATCCCACGTGTATTGATTTCCATTCATTTTTTTTTGACTGGAAGTCATTGCACGTGGGAGGTCGATATCTCAGCCCCTGGGTGGAGTTTGGAGCTAAAACTTCCACTCCTGTCCAGTCTAGGAGATGCCCAATCAGCGCTGTTGGTGTGGCTTCGATCGGAGAAAGTCAAAAAATTTTTTTTTGCCTAAGTCAGTTTTACACCTTTAAAAATTCATATAATATCAGTGCTTTATTGGATCATCACCAAACTCTGGGTATATTATCAGGGATCTAGGAGGGTCATTTAAAGCCATGAATTACCCAGCTGTGACCTTTAGAGGGCATGCAAGGACCCATCTGATACAGCATTTCAATGCGTTTTGATTAAAGTATTGTATCATTTGGGCCCTCACTGCCTGACACTTTCGGTAATCAACTCAATACTCCAGATTCAGATTCCTTAGGTGCTACTGAGGATGTAGAGCTTTGAATGACCTCTCTAGCACCTTCCTAGCCTTAGTTAGAGCCCTTGGAACTCTTAAAAACACACTTAGGCGTTTTTGCCTAAGTCAGTTTTACACCTTTAAAAATTCATATAAAATCAGTGCTTTATTGGATCATCACCAAACTCTGGGTATATTATCAGGGATCTAGGAGGGTCATTTTAAGCCATCAATGACCCAGCTGTGACCTTCAGAGGGCATGCAAGGACCCATCTGATACCGTATTTCAATGCGTTTTGATTAAAGTATCGTATCGTTTTGGCCCTCACTGCCTGACACTTTTGGTAATCAACTCAATACTCCAGATTCAGATTCCTTGGGTCCTACTGAGGATGTAGAGCTTTGAATGACCTCTCTAGCACCTTCCTAGCCTTAGTTAGAGCCCTTGGAACTCTTAAAAACACACTTAGGCGTTTTTGCCTAAGTCAGTTTTACACCTTTAAAAATTCATATAAAATCAGTGCTTCATTGAATCATCACCAAACTCTGGGTATATTATCAGGGATCTAGAAGGGTCATTTTAAGCCATCAATGACCCAGCTGTGACCTTCAGAGGGCATGCAAGGACCCATCTGATACCGTATTTCAATGCGTTTTGATTAAAGTATCGTATCGTTCTGGCCCTCACCGCCTGACACTTTCTCAAATTAACTCAATACTCCAGATTCAGATTCCTTGGGTCCTACTGAGAATGTAGAGCTTTGAAAGACCTCTCTAGCACCTTCCAAGCCTAAGTTAGAGGGTCTCCCACGTACATTGACTCCCATTCAAAGATTATGAATGGAAGTCATTGCACGTGGGATCATCCCACGTACATTGACTCCCATTCAAAGATTATGAATGGAAGTCATTGCACGTGGGATCATCCCACGTACATTGACTTCCATTCAAAGACTATGAATGGAAGTCATTGCACGTGGGATCATCCCACGTACATTGACTTCCATTCAAAAGATTATGAATGGAGGTCATTGCACGTGGGATCATCCCACGTACAATGACTTCCATTCAAAAGACTATGAATGGAAGTCATTGCACGTGGGACGTCGATATCTCAGCCCCTGGGTGGAGTTTGAAGCTAAAACTGCCACTCCTGTCCAAGCTAGGAGTTGCCCAATCAGGGGCTGTCAGTTTGGCTTCGATTGGAGAAAGTCGAAAATTTCATCCAAACAGGGGTACCTCTTGCTGCTTCGGTCATCCAAATTTTCGACTTTCTCAGATCGGTCCCAAACTCGCAGGGCTGACCGCCCACCTCCTAAGAGGCAGAGGAGTGCAGGTGTCACCGAAAAATTCCACTCAGGGGCTGAGATATAGACCTCCCACGTATAATGACTTCCATTCAAAGATTATGAATGGAAGTCATTGCACGTGGGATCATCCCACGTACATTGACTCCCATTCAAAGACTATGAATGGAATTCATTGCACGTGGGATCATCCCACGTACATTGACTTCCATTCAAAGACTATGAATGGAAGTCATTGCACGTGGGATCATCCCACGTACAATGACTTCCATTCAAAGACTATGAATGGAAGTCATTGCACGTGGGATCATCCCACGTACATTGACTTCCATTCAAAAGACTATGAATGGAAGTCATTGCACGTGGGACGTCGATATCTCAGCCCCTGGGTGGAGTTTGAAGCTAAAACTGCCACTCCTGTCCAAGCTAGGAGTTGCCCAATCAGGGACTGTCAGTTTGGCTTCGATCGGAGAAAGTCGAAAATTTTTGCTGCTTCGGTCATCCAAATTTTCGACTTTCTCAGATCGGTCCCAAACTCGCAGGGCTGACCGCCCACCTCCTAAGAGGCAGAGGAGTGCAGGCGTCACTGAAAAATTCCACTCAGGGGCTGAGATATGGACCTCCCACGTATAATGACTTCCATTCAAAAATTCTGAATGGAAATCATCACACGTGGGATCTCATTATCTCGGCTTCCGGTGAACGTATTGGGGTGAAACTGGATATTTGGCACCTTGAGGAGAGCCCCGGTCCATGGCACGAGTTTTGTCAGGTTTCGACAAATTTGGGTCGGAAAATTGGGCAAAAGGGCAAGTTCTAAGGGCGGCGGGTACCCTTACCGCAAGTTCCGCGCCCCCCCATCCTCCAACGGAGTCACGGGAGAAGTTTTGAAAAAAGTCTATGGGAGGTGGACAAAATCATGGTTCGTGGACATGAGTCCACGCCCCAAAGTCATCCAGCCACTTATCTCCAAACTTCACTAAAAGTCATTGTACGTGGGATGGAGTCATGGTCTGTGGACACCCATCCCCCACCCTTGAACTTTCCCCTAGTTAGCTGCTGTGCACAGACCCTCTCAAGTCTTGAACAGCCTTTTCACTTCCCCAACAGGGAAGCGTGAGATTTTTGAGGGCCCCAAAAGCACACTTGCGCATGAGCTAGGGCCCCGAAACTCGACACCCCACATCGGACCCTCGGATAGGATGAGCACCCAGACGTCGGAACCCCTGTGACCCTGGGAACCCCAAAAATGACCCCTCCCAGCTGTAATGAAAGTCAAGCCAAAACCCCTGCGCTGAAAGTCATGCCTAGTGGGACTAAAAGGGGGTTTGAGCCCTGTAAAAAGTCAATGGGGCCAGAAAATGGGGATACGACCTCAGGCAAAACCTCACGGGCCCTAACCGTATCCTCAGGGTCCTCAACGAGGCAGTCGCGACCCTCACAACCTCATCGGGGGGCCTCTCGACACCTCGCCATGCTAATGTGTAGGCCAGAGCAATGTTTGGGTCCCTACGTGGCTCAAAGTTTGACCAAACAGCTCGAAACTCTGGATTCCGTATCAGGGGGTCAAGACGAGAAGAACGAGTCCTCATTGAGGTAGATCGGGCAACCACAACCTCGTGTGGGCCCCCTATCACCACTTCTCAATGCGTTCGTAAGGCCACAGCCATGTTTGGGGCAGTGCGTGCCTCAAACATCAACCAAACAGCTCGAAACTCTGGATTCCGTATCAGGGGGTCAAGCCGAGAAGAACGAGTCCTCATTGAGGTAGATCGGGCAACCGCAACCTTGTGCTGCACCCCGCTCACTTTGTTTCAATGCAATCGTACAGGCCAATGCAACGTTTGGGGCTGTACGTGCCTCAAACGCCAACCAAACGGCTCAAAACTCTAGATTCCGTATCAGGGGGTCAAGACGAGAAGAACGAGTCCTCATTGAGGCTGATCGGAGAACCGCAACCTCACGCGATACCCCGCTCACTTTGTCTCAATGCATTCGTATAGGCTTATTCAATGCTTTGGCTTGTACATGCCTCAAAGTTTCACCAAACAGCTTAAAACGGCAGATTCTGTATCAGAGGGTCATGAGGAAGAGAAGGTACCTCCATGAGGCAGCTGTGACCATCAGAACCTCTCCTGGACCCCCTCTATTTCATAAAAACTCCAATTGACCTTTTGACCTAATTGAGTTTTAATCCTTTAAAAATTCATTAAAAATCAATGCTTTGAAGGATCCTCACTAAACTCAGGATGTAGCATCAGGGCATAGGACTACACAATTTAGGCCCTCATTGAGGCAGCTGGGACTTTCAAAGGGTGCATAAGGGCCCGTTTCAGACCGTTATTTTTCGCATTTTCATAAAACAATGCAATATTTAGGTTCCTATCGGCCTGAAACCTTATGCAAACACCCCAAGACTCTGGATTCATGTTCCTTAGGTCCTTCCGAAAAAATAGAGCCTTGAATGACTTTTCTAGCACCTTCCTAGCCTAAGTTAGGAAGTCCGAGCCCCTTGAACTCTTAAAAACTCACTTCGGCCTTTTTTCCTAAGTCAGTTTTACACCTTTAAAAATTCATTTAAAATCAATGCTTCGATGGATCATCACCAAACTCTGGATATAGTATCAAGGCTCTAAGAAGGTCATTCTAAGCCATCAATGACCTAACTGGGACCTTCCTAGGGGTCACAAGAGCCCATCTCATACGTATTTCAATGCGTTTTCATTGAAATATCATATAGTACAGGCCGTCACGGTCTGACACTTTGTACAAACAACTCAATACTCTAGATTCAGATTCCTTAGGTCCTACTGAGAATACAAAGCTTTGAATCACCTCTCTGGCACCTTCCTAGCCTAAGTTAGAGCTCCTTGAACTCTTAAAAACTCACTTCGGCCTTTTTTTTTTTTTTTGTTTTACACCTTTAAAAATTCATATAAAATCAATGCTTCGATGGATCATCACCAAACTCTGGATATAGTATCAGGGCTCTAAGAATGTCATTCTAAGCCATTAATAAACTAACTGGGACCTTCCTAGGGGTCACAAGAGCCCATCTCATACGTATTTCAATGCGTTTGCATTGAAATATCATATAGTACAGGCCGTCACGGTCTGACACTTTGTGCAAACAACTCAATACTCTAGATTCAGATTCCTTAGGTCCTACTGAGAATACAAAGCTTTGAATCACCTCTCTGGCACCTTCCTAGCCTAAGTTAGAGCTCCTTGAACTCTTAAAAACTCACTTCGGCCTTTTTCCTAAGTCAGTTTTACACCTTTAAAAATTCATATAAAATCAATGCTTCAATGGATCATCACCAAACTCTGGATATAGTATCAGGGCTCTAAGAATGTCATTCTAAGCCATCAATGACCCAGCTGGGACCTTCAGAGGGGATACGGGGACTCATCTCATACCGTATTTCAACAGGTTTTCATAGTATGATACAGAGTTTAGGTCTCTAACAGCCTGGAACCTTTACCAAACCACACCAAATTCTAGATTCATGTTCTACAGGTCATAATGAACAAATAGAGCCCTCATTGACCTAGCTGTGACATTCAGAACCCTTACTAGGCCCCTATGCACACCATGTTGATGCTAACGACCGTGCTTGCGCTGTAACAGCCTGGAACCTTTACCAAACCACACCAAATTCTAGATTCATGTTCTACATGTCCTAATGAACAAATAGAGCCCTCATTGACCTAGCTGTGACATTCAGAACCCTTACTAGGCCCCCATGCACACCACGTTTATGCTAACGACCGTGCTTGTGCTGTAACAGCCTGGAACCTTTACCAAACCACACCAAATTCTAGATTCATGTTCTACAGGTCATAATGAACAAATAGAGCCCTCATTGACCTAGCTGTGACATTCAGAACCCTTCCTAGTGCCCTATTCGCCCTTATTTTTCAACGTTTTTATGAAAATCGAAGGGTAAACTTTGACGAATCCTCATGAAACCTCACAGTCTTCTTCTCTGGGAAGAGACGATTCTTTTAAGCTCTCATTGATGAGGCTGCGACGTTCGTAGCCTCTTCTAGACCACGTTTTGTCTCGTTTTTAAGCGTTTTTATGCAAATTAGGATGAAAACCTCAACGAATCTGTACAAAACCTCACACACAACCTCGTGGGATTGGCGCGAAAATTCGAGGTCTCATTGAGGTATCTGCGACCCTCTGAACCCATCGAACCTCTCATACTTCCTGGTTTAGGCTTCACTAGGCCCGAAACACAGTTTTACTCCCCGTTTCTCACAAGCTTCCCCAAACTCCACCAAACCTCACCCTTTTTTTTCGTAAGGAGGTCCTGCAACTTTAGATACTAGGTTTTGCATAGCTGTGAGCAGCGCAACACACACCACGAGCACCCTACACTCAATGACTCCATTTTAGAGCGCTTTTTTCAATCTTTTTATTCGTTAAAAATACTAAACGATGTCCGATCGTCCCGAAACTTTTCACACACACTCGAGGCACAGTGGCGATACCTCGACATCAATTTCGAAGCGCTAGGACCTTTTTAACCCCCTCTTCCGGCCTTGTCCACGAACCATGACCGAAATGAATGGGAGTCTATGGTGCGCGTACATGGCTGCGGATCAGCCACCGAAGGTCCGAGGGGCCCCAAATTCGTCTCGCTGGCCCTTAGGGGGGCCCTCTACAACATACCGAAAGGACGGGCCCCGGGACCCTTCGGGGCCAATAATTGGCCTTTTTCTGGCTCTCTCTGAAAAAGCCCTCTGTCTCTGTAATGCTCTGAGACCCTCTGTGCATTTTCATTCAGAACTAACATGGGGAAGGTGGTTAAACGCAAGCTGTGCGGCGTAGGAGCCAGGTATCGGCACGAAACTCGGAAGGCGGGTACCTGGTGCCGGGGCGCACCAACCTACAGAGTTTGGCCGCCCTCTGACCTTTTGACCCCGAACCGTAGCCCAAAATCCCACCTGTGATACCTCGTGTACAAAAAAAAGTCCGGGTTGGTGGACGTCGTGTAAAAATACCACCGCTCTGTGGACACACTCTAGGGGGCTCCCTGACCCCCCCCTAGCGTTTTCAGGGCGGTGCGGCTTACCCTCCCCCCTACAGGGGCCCGTTTTCGCCTCCCACGTGTGTTGATTTCCAATAGTCATGGTTCGTGGACATTGTCGAAACGACACGAAACTTCACCCACGTCCGCCAGGGGTCCCCCCGGTGCCCCCCTGGCGATTTCAAGACGATCGGACCTTCCTGGGCGAAACTCCTTACCCTAGCAACAAGCCCCGCCTACGAGCGCACAGCCCCCACCGTGGGCATGCCTGAGGACGGCCCTGAAGGTTCCACCCCCCCATCTGGTCGTCCGACGAAAATAGCATTCAAAGTCATTGTTCATGGGAGGAATCATGGTTGGTGGACAAGCCCCGCCCACCCGCCCACCCACCGACCCATTGGGGATCATCAACCCGAAAACCCATTCAAAGTCATTGTACGTGGGATGCAGTCATGGTTCGTGGACAGCCCCGCCCCCCCCGGGGGTCACCAAACCCATCGCCGACCATTCAGGGACCATCGACACGAAAACCCATTCAAAGTCATTGTACGTGGGATGCAGTCATGGTTCGTGGACAGCCCCGCCCACCCCGAGTGGTCAGTCAGACCTGACAGCCAATGGGGAAGCACTAACCTCAAAACCCATTCAAAGGCATTGTACGTGGGATGCAGTCATGGTTCGTGGACAGCCCCGCCCACCCCGAGTGGTCAGTCAGACCTGACAGCCAATGAGGAAGCACTAACCTCAAAACCCATTCAAAGTCATTGTACGTGGGATGCAGTCATGGTTCGTGGACAGCCCCGCCCCCCCCGAGTGGTCAGTCAGACCTGACAGCCAATGGGGAAGCACTAACCTCAAAACCCATTCAAAGTCATTGTACGTGGGATGCAGTCATGGTTCGTGGACAGCCCCGCCCACCCCAAGTGGTCAGTCAGACCTGACAGCCAATGGGGAAGCACTAACCTCAAAACCCATTCAAAGTCATTGTACGTGGGATGCAGTCATGGTTCGTGGACAGCCCCGCCCACCCAGTGGTCAGTCCGACCCGACAGCCAATGGGGAAGCTCTGACCCCAGAAACCCATTCAAAGTCATTGCACGTGGGAGAGACATGGTTCGTGGACACCCCTTGTATGGTGAGCCGGTGTCCCCAGTGGTCAAAAATCCAGTGCCCCCCTCCTTCCCCCCAAGCATCCCTTTTGCTCATGCACTCCAATGCGGAGTGGGTGTACAGATCGTGAGCCTCTCCCTCGAACCAGACCTCCCACGAAAAGCGCATAGGGTCTAATGTTAAAGGCCTCCCACGAACCTTGATTTTCCCTAACACCCCCTTGCTGTTCGTAAGAGGCGACAAATGGGGCGAATTAACTGCCGTGAGTTGCGGCGTGTTTTTTTTTTTGTCTTCTTTTTTTTTAGGGACTCCATTATACACAAAAAGTTGTCAGTGGATTGTAATTACCGACATATTACCAGGTTTGACGTCCTATGTATGACCAAAAAAAAGAGAAAGGTAAATAGACGAAATGGAAGATACTGAAAAATGAAAAACATGACGAGAGTCAAACTATTTTAACCAAAATTCCTTCTACACGGGTATTTATAAGAAAACTTACAAGTAATCAAAGGTAAGTGACTGTTTTTGTCTTTAAAAGATTTAGGGACTCTAATAAGAATTGGAATTTGTTGACAGACCAATAACCAAAATTATCATTGTGTAAAAAA
>SRMA01027273.1:498791-560786 GCA_007224835.1 Danionella cerebrum | reverse complement strand
GTCTCTCTCTCCCTGTCTGTAGACGAGAGGTTACGACGGTGGTTGCTTGGAGACAGGAGGCTTCCGCGGCTTCCCAGTCTGTTTTTTGGACGAGGCTTGTCTTTTAGTTGGAACTGTTCAGGCTCTCTCGCCGGTGGCTGAGTTTTGCATTTTTTTGTCTTTTCTTGTTATTAAAGACTATATTTTTTTATCTTGCATCTGGGTCCGCCTGTGCTTCCCCATCTGCTCCCTACAAGCTCCTAGATGATGCACCAGTAACACCACAATGACATTTTTACAACAAAATCTTGAACCACAATACAATTTACAATAGTGCTCAGCATAAATGAGTCCACTATTTGTTAGAAAATCTTTAGTTTCCTTTCAGAATTAACATGTTCTATGAGGAAACTATGCTGCAAAATACTCGCCCATATTGAGTTCAAACAAGTTTTGTTATTTTCTTAAAAAAATAATTCAACTCCATAGTGCAAAAAATGAGTACTGGTTTCTGGAACTAAAGGTTTTAAAAGGATTCCACAGAAAATTCCCTGGTGCCTACAGTGAAACGTGGGGCTGCAGGTGTTGGGAAGCTGCATTTCATCGATAAACTCAACAATGTTCTGCTCGATACTGAAGGAGACGATGCTTCCATCACTCTCGGGCACTTTTCCAACACGACAATGATCAGAAGCACACGTCTAAAGCCACTGCTGCATTTCCGGAGGTGACCGAAGGCCAAGTGTCTCCTGATCTGAACTCAATCAAACATTGGTGGGGAATTCTGAATCTCCATCCAGCTCTAAAAGAGTTCTTCTTGAAGAATGGATCAGCTCAGATGTAGTAGTTTTTGTTTACTGTATTATTAGCCATACTTTCATATTCTGCAGTTAAAGAAGTGTTCTTTAAAAAAAATAAATTCATGCCATGGCGCTGGCTTGACAGTTAGAAGGAAGCTCCACCTGAGCTTCCGCCTCTCACACTCCTCCATCTTATCACTGATTTATTGCTCTGTTCAGCTGAAACGAGATTGCTTCATTCCCAGCAGAGCTAAAGATATTATCTAATTACTCCCCATAAAATCAGATCCCTTTAGTCGACTGCCTTCTTACAAATTTGTCAGTTTCAGTTCCACTTTTGGCAAAATGGTTACCAATTAAGTGAACTTTATTAATCACGTCTGAAACAGAAGCTGTGGGAATTGCACATTCTCCATATCCCTGACTGTGTTTCCACATCCACAAGTTCTCTGTGACCAGAGAGACAGATGATGTGCCTGGTGATGGAAGGAGGCCTGGAGGAGCCTCACTGATGTGCTGTAAACACACAATCCAGGAGAACAGACTCTAACCATGCTGGCATCTTTGAAAATAGGAAGAGTGTATACCAAGCATGCTGTATACCCAGTAGGTGTGGCATGCTAATTAAACACAATGAAGTGCTTCCATTGCCCCAAAAGAAGTTGTTGGAGTAGATTTATCGCCGTGATGAGCGTTCCCATATTCATTTAACTTATGTCTCCCATCTTTAAGGAACATGAGTTAACTGATGGGTTTAGATGATGCTAGACAGGATTTCTTGGCCATTAGTTAAAAGAGTGTAGTAATAAATTCCTGAATTCACATCCTTCTTTAAAAACTGTGAAGGTGCATTGTTTTCTTGGGCAAAAAAACAGCATGTCCTAAGAAATCAATCCTACAGCATCTAAAAGGTTCAATGCTAGTTGACCTCCATCTCTGCTGAACCACTCCCCATGAATTCAGCTTCCCATAGTAAATCCTCATCCAACTGGAAGTTGGGGAAGGAAGCCCATGGTCACCAAACCCGATGGCACCCTCCACTTCGGCAACGACTTCCGCCGGATAAACGAGGTATCAGAGTTCGACAGCTACCCCATGCCCCGAGTGGATGAGCTCCTGAACCGTTCAGCAAGGGCGCGATATCTCCACCTTGAACCTGACAAAGGCTACTGGCAGATCCCCATTACCCCAGCCTTCTCCACCCCTAGTGGCCATTGGCAGTCGCTACCTTTCGGACTTCATGGGGCTCCTTCCACCTTCCAACGGATGATGGACATCATTTTAAGCCCCCACGACAATATCGTGATCCAGTCCAAGGCATGGAGCGGAACCACCTGGAGCGGCTACTTGCTGATAGAACCATTCAGCAGGAAGGATAAAGGGAGACCAGAAACCCAGAGAAAGGGAATATTATACTCCAAGAGGAAGCTGATGACTGATCGCCGTTTCTCTCTTTCTCAACCACACTAAGAGCAGCTGAGCCTGGACCACCTGATCCCCCTCACCACTGCACCTGGGTTCCTCAGGGAGAAGAAGACACACCACAATCACCTCCACTAATCCTCACTACCTCAGAAGATCAAGAGCACGTTTGCTACCAAGCACCTTTTTCATAAAATAAAGTCACCTTCTGCTCAGAAAAAGACACAAAGCTGCAAAAACAGTGAAAAAACAAGGAACTATAATCTCTGGGGAAAAAGAATCCTCCTATTGAGAACGAGCTCCCCGACATTTATATTAATGTCCGAGTCAGAGCGAGGCACCACACATCGCCATAAAAAGAGCACAATCCGAGAGCAGTGAAACAGCTTCTTGACAAAGCGAGAGAGAAAGAAAGAGAGACCATGACACAAACTGACCATTTCATTCAAAATTTTTCTGATATTTGATGTTCTGGAAAAGCTCCTCATTCATGTCTATATTAATTGAATTAAATGCAAATAAAAAAAAAATGTTATTTATTTATATGCAAAAGAGAAACAAGTGAAACAAACAAAAGCACAAGACTCTATTTTGTGCCTCTGTCCAAGAAAATTCATCGCATTAAACAGAGAGATGACCTTTTCACGACAACTTGGCAATACCCTCGACAAAATCATTATTTCAAATACATTTTTGTAAATGAGAAATAATCAATAATTAAGTATTTGTTTGGGCATTTTTATGTAATTGATTTAGTCGGAGTCACTGGCAGCAGGGGATACATGGCTGGAAAATACATTTCATCTCTCGAAGCAATAATCCGTGCAACGGCTCTCAGAAACAACAGTATAAGCAGATGAAAAAAATGGAAAACCAGAGAAAAATCAAGTAATGTTTCTTCAATCCTTAAATCTACACATTGTTAATGTAATAAATGATAATAAAACACATGAAAAATACATAATAGTAAGAGTAAACAGTACCGAGCGAGTGAGAAGGGATGGAGAGACGCTTCTGAGAACGCGTCACAGGGTTTCTCCAAGTTGCGCTACAGAACAGCACTTTCCACGTTATAAACGTTATTTATTTTATACTCTAACATTTGTTATAGAACATTAATAGTAATCTATACCGCTAGATTTAAAACTAATTTAAAGTGTTTTTAAACGTATCCCAGCGCGGCATCAGACTTAACAAGCCGATAATAGAACAGAACTGTCAGTGTTTTTCATACCTTGGAATTTTTTTCATATCTAGAAGCAAAATATTTCCTGCGAGACCTTTCGTATCTCGAGGTACCACTGTATTCTCAGAATCTGTTTTGAGTGTGACAAACGTTATGGAGCACTCGCGTTGTTCATGAGAAAATGAATAACAATAAGCTTGTTTATTTATTTGATAAGCGTGTGCAGCTTGCTTTTTGTTCTTGGATAAAAATCACCACGGCCTGGTTTTTCCAAAGTAATGCACTAGGATTTTGGATAACGGATTGGATCAAATCTTGAAAATGTTTTTTTCAAAAGAAAAAAACAGATTACATTATAAAATTAGATCACGTAATCCAATCTTAGTTTTGAACTTACATGATCACGGATCGCAAAAAAAGGATTTTCTAAATCCGGATCAATTTTATCTGGATTAAACATTTTGAAAAACCAGGCCCAAGAACCTTTGCAGCCAAGACCAAGATCAGAGGAAACGATCAGAGGAGACGATACTGAGAACAAAGAGAGTCAGGACCAAGACGAGAAAGAGATTGTTGGTTCCGTGACAAGATCGAGACCATCGAAAATTTGTCACGAGCACCTATGCCACGGTTTCAGAGCTACGCCTCGAGTCTGACACACACACACGCAGCTGTTATACACAACTTATTTTGTAATTATAAACAAGACTTTGAGAATGACTTCTTTCTCATGACGTGGTGGCGGCAGTATGTCAGCTCTGTTCAGTGTAGCTGTCATAATGCAGGCTTCAAGAAATGATGATTTTTCGGATTTAAATTACACCATCAAGGTTACATGGCTCAAGATCTGTCTTTTGAAATCAGATTCAATGTGGTTTTTTATACCATATAATATTTTCAAAAAGCTTGGTGGATTACGCTTCTTGCTGTCTTGTGATTATGCGATTAGCAAACTACCTGTTGCTTTATCCAGGTTTTATCAGCAGGCACTCAAGGCATGGAAGTTATGTTATGTTCACAATTTCTCCCCACATAAAACAACTTTATGGAATAATTGTTACATCACAGTAAATAGAAAATCCTTGTTCAAGCAGAGTTAGATAGATAAAGGTATTTATCTTGTGTCAGATGATTTGGACCAATTTGGTAATTTGCTCTCTTATGAGAGTTTTATGAGCAAATGGTCATTTCCTATAACATTTAAAGATTATAATTTGGTTACGAAAGCTGAAGGTATACTACGATTGTTAAGAGGGCATATGATGTCATCCAAAATTAATAAGATGGATCTTGTACTCAAATTGAATGGGATAGACTTTAGTAGTAAGAATTGCACTAATAAATATATTCAACAATTATTTTCTACAAAAAGAGTTGTTCAGCCTCGGGGTAAATTTTTGGTCTAAATTTGGAAGGTTTATTTTACTGATATAATTTTGAAGAAAGCTTGGCTGCCTACTTTTAGATTTTATATATCTAATAGACTGTAGGGAACTACACTTAAAAAACCTTCACAATATTTATGTAAGTAATTACATATTATCTAAATTTACAGATACTAAAGAAAACTGTTCATTTTGTTTAAGTGAGCCAGAAAAACTTCTACATCTTTTTTATGAGTGTGTATATGTTAAAGAGTTTTGGGGAAATTTATCTTCTTACATTCAAGAGAAATCTACTCATAGATGCGATTTATCTGCTAAACATATTGTGATGTATTTTGAATCTAGGAGTGTGCCACTTGATTATATTTTAAATTTACTCATTTTATTTGGAAAATTTCATATCCATAAATGTAGAATTTCAAATTCCAAACCCTGTTTGAAGGTGTTTTTTGAGTGATTTTAGATTTTTGTATTTGGAATCCTTACAGTTTGGTGAGAGTCGTTCTGTAGTCACAGACTCACCTTGAATTGTACTCGAGTTTGGCACTGCTTTCTCTGCACTCACTGTTGCCTTTGTTCCAGCCCTGTCTTGTTCAGTCTCATCCTGTACATAGCTCTTGGTCGGCTAGCTCAAGGGCCTGCCAACAAATCCTCGCACCTTGATTCTGCAGAGCAAGCGTGTTTTCATTTTTCCCCCCGTTTTTAGCCTATTGGAGTTTTTTTGTTGATGTTTTTTTCTGAACCTGACATAGGGTTTCATAGAGTATTGTTTCTGATGCAGGTACTGATGAAAAAGAAAGCCCACAATGCCGTTACCCCTTCTGCAATGTTTAATTAACATTTTATATATTTTTTTAACTTATTATTCCCACAGTATGAATACGCCACATTAGATGAACAAGAGTCTCAGTGTTTTACAACCGACCCAGATTAAATATTGTGCCTGTCTTCAGTATTTTAAAAGATGGTCAGGAAACTCATCAGAGGAGCAAACAGCAGCATCAGAGCTCTGCACAGACAGGAAGCTTCAGACACCACAACTTTGTCTGCAATCGACGGCCCTGTGGAGAGGACAGATGTTGCGTTACAGTGATCATGTATTCACGAAGAGGCTGACAGAACATTGTGATTACCAGTATTTCCTCGAGATGCCATCAGAGGCCCCAGAGATAATGATGTGCTGTCGTGGATCTCCAGAGACCTGCGCTGTCTACGATGGTGCTCGGAGCTGCAGCTCTGAAACACAGCAGACGTGAATTTTCAGCTCAACGTCTAGATCACATTCTAATAAAGACTCTGGAGCAAGATCAGACCAGAATATAACAGAAATGTGACTATTTTAACTTAAAAGAGAGGGAGAGAACAGACCATGCTAAATGTATGAAGCAAGAGAGGGCCAAAGTCCCCAGAGCTGCTCTTTTATAGGAGCGCATCACTTGCGGATTGTGATGTACTTTGTCTAGACAGGAAGTTGTAATGGCTTGACCCAATCAAACGGCTGGTTAAAGAATGCTCTAAAAAGGAGACTTCGGCTTAGAGTCAGTCAAGTAGTGAAAAGCAACATGTTGATGTGACAGGTTTAATATATCCTTGGGTTGGTTAGTGGTGTCCTTTTAGAAACCGAGCAATGAGAAGACAGCACTCTTTTAATGGACCTCTATTTTAACATCTAGAAATATTCGCAGACTCCAAGCTTTTTGTCCCAGCTGGCCCCCAAATATTAGGGCCTGACAGTGGGCTGGTACTTTGTTTTGTTTTGCACTCATTTTATTGTTTTTCAACACTGTAAGACACTTCAGTCAGCGTTCATTCATTCAGGATGCCGGTGCCCATCTCCATTGCACCTTGTGCGAGAGGGCGGGGGTACACCCTGGGCAGGTAGCCAGTCCATTGAAGGTCTTGGTCAGTGTTAAAGGTGTTAAATAAATAAAGCTTGTTTGTAATTTATTTGGTTACAGCTTAGATTTATGGATTTGGCAAACAATGCATCAAAGGAAAACCTTTAGTTCTTGCTCTGTCTGGGAACAAGAGTGGGGAGCCAGGGCAGACCCCTGTGACCCCAAAAAGGCAATAAGCGGGTTAGAAAATGAGTAATTGGTAGAAAAACAAATTAAAAATGGATTCCTCACATTAGCATGTACACTAGCATGTTTCACAATGAACCTAAAGACAAAGGGATGCATGGGGTGGTCTGACAGAAACTTGGTTTTCTTTAACCTCTTAAGCCCTGAGGCCTATTTTCCGAAAATCCTATACTTTTACTTTTTAAGGCATTTCTCAGCTTTTACAAGGTCTAAACTGCAAATCTTGGTATCAAAATGAAGATAGGTTCTTGGTAGAGTTGTTCCGATTCCAATACCAGTATCGAAAATGCTCCCGATACCACAAAAAAAAATCTGTCATCGGTATCGGCGAGTATTTGAGTCCACGTCCCGATCCGATACCAGTTTCATAAACATAATCTAGTTATGCCCGCTAACTTCGCTTATCGCTGTAAAGCGGAAATCAATTCTTCTTCGCTGGCGCTGCTCAGAATGTAAACACAGGAAGTTGTGTCGTGTTGCCACAAGCAACCAAGGAGAAGGACAAGCCGCGCCAGACGCAACAAACATTGGAAGCTTCATTCAAACAAAGAGAAAAGTTTACACAAGACAGCCAACGAGGAATAAAGATAACCGACAGGATTATCGAGTTTATTGTACTGGATGACCAGCCACTGTCAGTGGTCGAAAACGTGGGCTTTCGCCGCTTAATTAACATTTGGAGCCCCGGTACAGTTTGCCTGGTCGCAAATATATCTCCGAAACAGCGCTCCCTAAATTATATGAATAAGTGGAATATTTCTGAATCCTGTGTTTATGTTATTTCGCACGACAACGCAAGCAACTTGAAAAAAGCGGAAGTGATCCCCTCAGTTACAGTTCTAAAACGGCACCTTGCTCGGGAGAGCCAGGAGGACACTGGTATAAAAACAATGTAAAAACACTCTTCTTGAGGCCGTCAAGAAACGATTCGTAACCATCAAGGAAGAGCCCTTGTATGCAGTTGCCACTCTCTTGTATCCACATTTCAAAGATAGTGTATGTCTATTAATTTTTTTTCATGTCCATATTGATTATTGTCATTGCCATATTGACTATATCTGAAGCACAGCATAAAATAATTTATTTTAAATTATAAAATGTCAATTAATACAGGGCTAGTAGTATCTACAGCTGTATATACAGATACACACCCAGGTATCGGATCGGTACTCGGTATCGGCCAATACCGTGAGCCCAAGTATCGGGATCGGAGAGACCAGCTCTTACGCACGGCGAGTGTTTCCATATTTGGTGATGTTATGCTAGCACAGAGCTACAGAAAAGAGCCAAAATGGAGTTTCTGCGAAGTTATCGACCGGACATAACAACAAACGGACTTTTATCGCTATGGAAATAACTTTTTTGTTGAAAAAACGGCAAAGGTAAGACAAGATTTACATGCTTGCTTTGTTTTCGCTGGCGTTTTTTCGGGGAACTTTCGCTCCCTGCTCTGAAATACTTCATGCAATGTAAATGAGTTGCATATCGCTGGAATGAGTTGCACAGCTGGTTGTTAGCTTTCATTTGATGCCATGGTTTTGGTGTTTCCGTTTATATTGTGGATACATATCGCACATAAACAAAAACTTGGTCATGAATTATACTCCGGCTATGTTGTTGTTTTTTTGCATGGCGTTCGAGCTGTGGTTAACGGATATGAAATTTAATTAGATACATTTTTAGAAGAGTTTCCGCTGAGCACAACAGTATTTAATATGTGTGGGTTATTCTCAGGGTTAGTGAGCTATGAGAGAAAATGTAACGCACAAGGGGGCAAGTCCCCGGTACCGGGGACTCTCGGGCTGAAGAGGTTAACAGCTAAACTGGCTTTTCGTTGCCTTTCTGGCTTTATTCAGTGAAAAAAAAACTGCCGGTAATAAGAGGAACTTCTGATTAATTTGAGAACAGTCACACGATGAACTGTGTTATTGAACTTACAGAGGAGCAGCGCTCGCTGGACAGCAGGCAGAGGTGAACAGCACAGTGCAGGTAAAGCTTAGCGGAGTCTGCTGTGAAGAGGAACATCCTGAAGGAGAAGCGGCTGCTTGTTGAGTTGCTGTTCTGCAGCACTCTTACCGTCTTATCGTTTGGATTTGGACACCTGAGAAAACATAGATGGAGACTTTATAAAAGTCCAAATCTTTTATAATGGCTTTCAGTCAAGCTCCAAAGATTTGGCTGATGTTCATGAAGAATTGTTCTATATGCAGATTATTCATGCATCTGAATTATGTCGTTTTTACATAAATGCTATTAGTTGTGAGACTCTGAAAAGCTTCTTCAACTCTTCCTAAAGATTTGGCATTGGATTGTTGTAGGTTTCAAAGCAAGGTGTTTTCAGTGCATCTTAGGAGAACAAACGCTGTACATTTCGTGAAACACTACAAACAGCAGTTTTACTGATCAGTGATGAGATCCCAGCGGAGACTGTAATCGGCTTCGTTCACAGGTGTGGCCCAGCACGCATCCATCACCAGGGCGAACTGGTGACTGTCGACCCCTTCCACACGGACTTCCACATGCATCTCCTGGTCGAGCTCCGCCTCAACTTGTCCCGTGAAGGGCTGGGTAAACTCCTCGTCTTCGTAAGGGATCATCCGAACCTGATACCTCCCTTCACCTGGAAGGCTCACCACACTGGAGAATCAACAGAGAATTCGAAGTGAAGGCTTCGTAATGCTATGTATTTAACCAGAAGATAATCGGTTTATTCTAAATATTCACAGTAGCCCACTCGTCTCTGAAGCAAATGGGCTTCTCACATCTACAATCAACTAAACCCCAGCCTGAAGGAATGAGAGCTGCACACAAGGAGCTTTGAACTAAACATGAAGCCTTCCGTAACATCCAATCTCAGTTTTTTAGTTGGAGTGGGATGTAGTTCAGAGTAATAATTGTTTTACAGTCGTGCTACAAATCCGAGCTTCTAAGCTGTGCATTAAAGAAGGGCTCAATCAAAAGCTCATTATTCAAGCAGAGGTGGAACCAAGTCACTACTTTGCAAGTCAAATCAAGTCACGACAGGGCAAGTCAGAGTCAAGTCCCAAGTCACAACAGAGCAAGTCCATGTCAAGTCCAAAGTCACAACAGGAAAAGTCCCAAGTCACGACAGGGCAAGTCCCAAGTCACGACAGGGTAAGTCCGAGTCAAGTCCCAAGTCACAACAGGGCAAGTCTCTGTCAAGTCCCAAGTCACAACAGAGCAAGTTCATGTCAAGTCCAAAGTCACGACAGAGCAAGTCCATGTTAAGTAGAAAGTCACGAAAGGGCAAGTCTTTGTCAAGTCCCATGTCACAAAAGGGCAAGTCCCAAGTCACAGCAGGGTAAGTCCGAGTCAAGTCCCAAGACACGACAGGGCAAGTCTCTGTCAAGTCCCAAGTTACAACAGGGCAAGTCCCAAGTCACGACAGGGCAAGTCAGAGCCAAGTCCCAAGTCACGACAGGGCAAGTCCGAGTCAAGTCCCAAGTCGCGACAAGGCTAATCTGAGTCAAGTCACAACAGGGCAAGTCCGTGTCAAGCCCCAGGTCACGACAGGGCAAGTCAAGTCAAAAGTCGCTAAATTGTAATTTCGAGTCATTTACAAAAAAACACAAACAAGCAATAATAGATTATATTTTCTGTACGTTCCATTTATTTTAGGAAATGCATAATGTGATGACTGATGTGAAGTTGGGGAGTTTGATTTGTCTATAAAGACGCACACAGTAAATGTTTATTGTAGTTTCTTATGTGTTTAATTAATTTGTTGAAGTAGTATTTTTATATGCAACTGTCACATGCTCATTGAAGTGAGAAATTTTAAGAGATTTTCGTAATTCTTTCAGTTATCACGATGTCGAGTTGGATTTAAGAAAAAAAGAATAAAGGAAATTAAATGAGAAATCTGCATTTGATGCGGGCTCTTTATTTGGACACGTGTAACTACAACAAAATATATAACTAGTAATCGAATATAATACAGTGGAAATGGATAGTATTCAGACCCCATAACATTTTCACTATTCGTTATATTGCAGCCATTTATTGGCTTATTATTGTTCACACAGCGTCCCAAATTGATAGAAAAACACAGAATTGTTCACATTTTTGCAGATTTATAAAAAAAGAAAACTGGCATATCACATGATCCTAAGTAGGGTGTGACTTGTTTATTTAACACGGAGGCTGTCGGTTTCTTCTGATCATCCAGCCGTGTTTGATTCTGCTGTTTGGACTTGACTAGGAAAGCCATCATTTTTGCACCCAAATGAAATGATTTTGGGTTTCATTGTTGCGATTAAGGCTTTACGAGCTCTGCTTAGAGATTTGGTAGAACCAGCGGCTGACAGGACGCTACGACAGGGTTGTTTTGCGCATGCATAACCAAACAACAAGCTTTTGGTCTTTATTTCAGGAGGATTAACATTAACGGATTCTTTTTTCAAAAACGAATAAACTTGACAGTGTATTATGCATTTTTTCATAGTGAATCCTTATCAAACATAAACAAACCTTTTTTTTTATTACGTGACTTATGTAACTTTTAAAACTATAAAACAGATAGAATGTGAGTTATCTTTCAGAGTCATTGGGGTTCAAGTCCGAATCATGTCACGCGTCTATGGGGTTCAAGTCCAAGTTGAGTCGCAAGTTAAATTAATGACTCAAGTCCACACCTCCAGTTTTCAGTGACCTCTTTGGCAATGCTACGCAAGCTAATGAACACAATTACTTGATTGAATTGTGGGCTATTTGTACTGCTCTGCAAGCCCTACAGAACGTGACGGATGCAGAGGGGAAGCTTCACCTCTCCAATGGGTTGATTTCCATGTTCATGGAAAGTGTTTGTGTTTGATGATAAACACAGCTGAAGGAAAGCTTCAAGATTTTCTCCCTGCTGATGAGACCTTTCCCCTTCGGTGTTCCCAGGACAAAGTTGCTGTAGATGAAATGGGTCCCATTGGCCTGTGGACAAAAATGCCAATTTCGGTTATGTTTATCATAGTAACAATTTTTATGACATCACAGACCACTCCATACTGTTTACCATAGCAACCAAATTCTTATCCTAACCAAAACTCTTATTTTAGTTTAGGGAAATCATAGTGACATTGGGGTTGCTTTATTTTACTCGTATTGACATGGAACATTATATTTTGTCACTGAGTCCTTCATAGCAACCAGACTGTCTTTCTCAGCTTGTGAAAGTCATATAGACGTGGGGGTCAAGGACAGGTCAACGTCAAAGGTTGCGTGCAATTTTTTGAGATTTAGTTAAAAATAGTTTTTCTAGGGAATTATTTTTTAATGGAAGAATTTAAAATAAATGCTAGAACCCAATAATGCTTTTGCTGCATGAAAATAATGTTGTGGATTCATATTTTTCATAAATTACATTTAAATAAATGGGGCTAAAAAGGCCACTGTGTTTAGATGAGCACTCGCTTGTGAACACAATGGAATACTTCTGTCTGACATACAAATATTACTGACTTTCCAACAAATGATCCCCAGATTGTGTGAGAAGAGTTATCTGAGACGGGTCCATTACTAGAGCAACAGGTAACAGCGAGAGAGAATCGATACCGTAAGAGTTGTGCCACAGATGTGTTCGTCATTATCGAAGTTAAACTCCACCCTGCCGTTGCGAGGTGTTCCGGTGCAGCTGGGGTCGTTGAGGTGTAGGTTCTCAGCTGTGAAACCAGCCTCAAAGAGCTGACAACGAGACACAGACATGAAGCCAGAGCTGCTCTCACAAGTCTCTGAGAAATCTGGGTGGAAAGAAGTCGAAAGGTTTTCCGGAGAGTTCAACGTTTAAAATGCCACGGAAATGTTTAAAAAGAAAAACCAACCAAAAGAGTCCGATCGGGATCGTCGTCTGTGAGGATCCACTTTACATAAGCAACCAAAAACACCATCTTTCATGCCACATCTTTCCTCTTCAGAGCAGTTAAGGTCAGAACAAGGGTTTCTGTCAACTTAAAAGAGAATTCCCATTACAGCACGGTACAGCCGTTAATCACGATCAGCATAGCAGCATCAAACGCCATCAGTGTCAAGTCCATTCTCATCCAGGACACAAATATTTAGCCAAATAAACGATTTACCCTAATCTGCAGCTAGTGTTTTTTATGTTTCCTCCGAACTCATAGCAGTTGACTCAGACACGGAGCGATTGAATCCTCTCTGAATACTTGTATCTGTAATTGTCGAAGATGTTTGGTCTGAAACACATTTTCATGTGTATTTTCTGCTGTATTATTTATAATGGAAGACAAATCTACGAGAGGAGCCTTTTTAAGACGTAAATAATTTAGGGTGATGACATATTGAATAAAACTTAAAAGGTAGCATGGAAAATGAATACCTTATTTTTCGGCTTTATAAGACACACTTTTTCTTCCCCAAAACTGAGGGGGAAAATTTGGTGCGTCTTATAAAGCGAATGCAGAGCGCCGCGAAGTCCGGTCACGGCCGTAGGAGAGGCATAAGAGCTCCGGAGCTAGGCCGAAGGCGTGGCCATATTTGTACACCCGGCGCTGCACGCTGACGTCATCGCCCATCTCTGCCATAGTGAGGTCGTAATGAAAACGAAAAAAACTACATTTCCCACAATGCCTTTGGCTACGGTAGCCACAACAATGTTTCCACAATTCGCATCCATACTCACGAGCGAAATACAGAGCTGCCGTTTCTCACACATTGAACGTAAGACTCTCGCATTTGAGTGATCTCTCACGCTACAAACCCGATTTCTCACGCTAAAATACATTTCAAGATGTGAAATGGGCACAGCTAATAGTTTATCTGCGATGTTTCTTGAGCCTGACGATAAGATGATGATGATCGATATGCATCGTCTTCAGTCTGTGAGGGTTTTTTTTCCATTAAACATTCACTTGGACAGTTTCACAAACTTGGACAGTTTGATCCTTCATTAATGGAGTTATGTGGGTTTTCATAAGCTGACAAAAATCAAAAGGATTTATATTAGAACAACAAGCATACAATTGTTTCTATGTAACTGAATTGTCACTTGAATAAGTTATAAATAATGAGTTATTTAACATTAAGGAGTAGTTACATTTATTTTACATTAAAATAATTATTAATTAATTATTAAATAATTATTATTTTACATCTGGGGGTGCCCAGATTCTTTTAAAGGTTTAAAGGGGGGCTCGACTAAAAAAGTTTGAGAACCACTGTATTATTACTAATGTGGGGGCAATCTTACTAGCTATTATTAGTAATGTAGTGACAATGTTACTGGCTATTACGGTATTACTAATGTGGGGGCAATGTTGCACTGGAACAGTGATGGTGATAACAAATGGTGGACTTTAGAGTGATGAGTGGGGGCAAAGAAAAACATTACAGCCTTTTTTTTTGTTACTTTTACTGTTTACTGTCTGTTCATGTTACATGTTTGGCTGTTAACTTTTACACAGTTAATATAAAATATTTCACAACAGTTATTGGTTCAGAATCTTTTTTTTCTAGATCTTCCTCATTTAAAATTGGGTACGTTTTATAAGCCGAAAAATACGGTATATTCCAAACGAAAAACAAGGTCCTGTATTACTAATATTAAACAATAACCACAATGAATTACCAGCTTCTGTGGTTGAGAGTTCAGGTGTAGTTTCCATGGTGGTTGTCTCCATCGTGAGAGCTTCTGAACTTGATTCTGCAATCAAAGATAAATGCTAAAAACCTTTTTTTTCCAAACATATAGGACATGTATATTTACCTGCACAGTATGCCGTATAGCAGAAAGGTGTAGGCACAAACTCATAGACATAATAACCGCCCGGACAGGCTTTGACTTGAATGGGATTGGACTGGAAATAGCAGCAATCGTTGTTCCAGTGACCACAAACATCTCGAGTGACCACCCCATCCTCAACTGCTGGATGTCCTCCGCTCAGCCACAGAGGGGCATCAGTGCCACAACTGTTCTCAGGAACACATGTGTCTGGCATCTGAACGCTCTGACCCTGAATGAAGAGACGGTACCAGCCACTCCAGCTGACCCAGGCGTCACAGGTTAAAGAGGAATAGCGGTTGGTGGTAGCTCTCCATCTATCGTCCAGAACGTTGTAGTTATAGCAGGGGTCAAGAGGTGGAGCTGATATAGAAAAAAAGGTAATTCTAACAACCTCATAGCAGGCAGCAGAGTCAGATTACATTTGAATTAAAGCTGAAAGCAGTGATCAAAGGGCTCGAGCATCTCAGGCGCTTTACTCAGTGTCAATGGAAATGAACACTGTTCTGTAATTATAGCAGACAATTTTCTTATCAAAAATGTCAAAATTGGTCCTGAGGTTGCTACATCTATGCGTTTAGGTCTTAACTCATGTGGCAAGTTTGAGTTACGACAGCTTCCTGTTTATGTCGAATTTCGATGGCCGCCGTGTGCACATTGTTTACAAAAAGCTTTGCATTTTAACATTCCTTGACATAAGACAAATTAATCTTTGGCAAAAGTGCCATTTTTTTTTTTTGCACTATATCCGACTTCCTGTTGAGTCTGCGATCTATATTACTTACATTAAAGTCTTGGTATCCTACACTTTCATAGCAAAACAAAACTGTTGGAGCACCATAAGATGAAAAGCTCTAGGTGGCGCTTTAGAGCTATTTTCAATACCTACTTTCAGAAACCCAAACCAGATGTAAACCATCACCTGTTCCGATGTGTGTGCGAAATCCTGTGACTTCTCAAGCACATTTAGACCCTCAAAAATGCACCTAAGGCCGCAAACGATAATACTCCGAGCAAGTACAATAGGGTTCTACACACCTTGATTTGTTGCATATTATAACATAATTTGGCTTGATGGCTACATCTGGAGGAAATTTTGTGACACTACTCCTTTTGTAATTCATGCAGTGCCTGGCTTGCAAGAACATTTTTTCATTTTATAATTGATTGAAAACTTAAAAATAGTTAAAAATTTTTAAAAGAGTGTCCTAAATTTGTGATCAACAACCTTGTTGCATCATTGTGATGGACTATACTTTACCAGATGTTGTGACTGGTAGAGTAATGGACTCTGTGGATGGAATCGATGTAGAGGCCATGGTTGGATTTGCATCTTCTAAAATCAAGAAAAGTTGGTGCAAGTTAAAAACCAAGTAAAAAAAAAAAAAAAAAAAAAGATTTAATGACAAAATACTCACCTACACAGTAAGCTGAGCACGTTAGAGGCTGAACAATCTCATAAACATAGTAATCCCCAGGACATGCTTTGACTTGAATTGAATGTGAAGTATAGGTACAGCAGCCGCCCCATGAGGAGATACAAACCTGACGAGTTACCACCCCATCTTCCAGCTCTGGGTGAGGCCCATTGAGCCACAGTGGGTCATTGGTGCCACACAGGCCTTGATTAACACATGAGTCTGGCATCCGAGCATTTGCACCATTGTAGAACAGCCGGTACCAGCCATTCCACTGCAGATTAAAATCACACGTGTTGTGGGCTAGAGAATTGTTGGTGGACCTCCACGGCTCATCCAGACTTTCGTAGTTGTAGCAGGGATCCACACTTGGAGTGGTGATTGGCACTTTTCAAGGGAGCAGGCAGGGTTAAAACGTTAACAGATTTGAATAATGAAATGTAAAGTCCACAAGTAAAACATGAATAGCTTTTTCAAATTTACCTGCACAATACACCGGTGCTATGATTGACACTGCTGGTCTGGTAAACTTGTAGACATAAAAATTTCCTGTACAAGCTTTGACTTGGATTGGGTTGGATCTGTAATGGCTGCAGTCCCTAAACTGGGAACCATAGATTTCCCGTGTAACAACTCCATCTTCTAGCTGAGGATGAGAGCCATAGAGCCACAGAGGACTATAACCTCCACACGTCATGTAAGTGGTACACCAATCTGGCATCTGAGCGCTAGATCCATTAATGAAGAGTCGATACCAGCCATGCCATTCTACTCGGGTGTCATCATGGATTTCTCCTAGCTCGGCACTCAGTGTGCTTCTCCAGTTATTGTCAAGTATGTTGTAGTTCTCACAAGGTTCATAATCTTTGTTAGTGGAAGACAGAAATAATAATTAAAACACTGTTTAGGTACGAAATGTCTAATGTTCCTATGTGCATGTATTCTGTACAACACTCCCAATACTCTTCCCATTTCCTCTTCAACACATTAAGAATCTGTCTGGGGGAATGCTTCTCAAACGGATCTAATTACTGTACAAAGAATATATGAAACATTGTTCACTGTGCAATTTGGACACTGTCTGAAAAGGGCTAGAACATAATACAAGCACCACCCCACTACTCACTGCTCAATGTGAAAAAGACTATGTGCTTAAACCCTCTGAGCAGGCTCCTTTGCGGTTGGTTCTGGGATGGCTTTGGGAGCAAGTTATCAGTGTACCTCCAGTGCCTTTGTTCCAGAGATACAAAGTCAGGCAGGATCTGTCTGTCAGAGGTACTTGCTCCTCCTCCTTCACTACTTTGATTGACGGGGCAGCTAGGATACTTCTGCAATACCCAAGTGGATCAGGCGGTCTCTGTGCATCTGTGCTCCGACAGTGCTGCCACCTGGTGGTCTCATTTGAGTTTTTGTCTGCCCTGAAAGCTTGTGTCTCTGCACAACATGGCAACTCTTTAGCCAGACCAGGCTCCTGGTGACATACACCAGCCAACAACTCCATAGAGGCACTGCCTCCAACCTTTGGGCTAGAAAGTAAGCGGTCCACTTCCGTGGTCTAGGAACACCTCCTGTGGAACGATCCGTGTCTGAATTATTCAAACAGTTTTCAATGGGTTGATGAGCCCAGGAGGTGCCCACCGATATCTACTAAATGCCCATAAGGTCTAAGAAGATGTTTGCAAACCAGGTCTTGAGAGGATCAAGACAACTTAGCATGGGCCAGAGGGGGGAAAGTGAAATTCTAGCATCATCAGCAAAATAGAGTAAGGATGCTTCTGATTATGTGATACAGGAAGGCTATCTACTCTTAAAAGCAAAGGACCAGAAACAGTGGCCTGCAGGTAACTAGATGGTGCTTGATTCGGAAGAAAAGCATTCTGATCTGATCTGGCTCAACGTGTCTCTGCTAGTTATGTGTCTCTGCAGAATGTGTAGACGTAGTAGAGTCTGATGCATCCCTCTGAATGAGGAGAATCAGTTCGATTAGCTTTCATATAATGACCGAACACCACTTACCTTGGAACGTGATACTGGGTTGAGTGGTTATACCCGGACTCACAAGTGAAGACTGATCTGATATGCTGCTGATATCTTCATTAAACAAAACAAACTCAAGATCAGGCTTTTCCGTTTCAAAAGAAAGGGTTACTATAATGTCCATAGGGATAAATTAACAGTACCTGTGCAGTATCCAGCATACATCAAGGCTGGAGCCACAAGTTCATAGACATAATAGTGTCCTGGGCATGCTTTCACTCTGATGGGATACGATTTGTAAGCACAACAGTCCCCCATAAAATCTCCACAGACTTCTCTGGTCACCACTCCATCCTCAATCTGGGGGTGAGGCCCATTCAGCCTCAATGATGTGATTGTGTTACAGGGGTTAAAGTACCCTGAATTAACACAGTTCTCTGGCATCTGGATGTTCATTCCAAAGTAGAAAAGCCGGTACCAGCCATTCCAGGAAAAACTATCATCACCAATGAAATCATCACTTTCATTGTTTGCTCTCCAGGGACGATCCAGTGAATCATAGCTGTAGCACGGGTCACTGCTTATACTCGGGAAAACCACTGTCAGGGAATTTAGTACAAGCTGTAACAAAGATCATTTTGAACATTTCATGCATTTTAATCAAATGTGCTGTTTTTAAGCTCTGTCTTGTCAGAGAATCACTGTCTCTCGTCTCGGTCTATGTTGTCTCTGAACTTTGTTTTGCATCTGTTTCCACCATCTTTGGCCTCTGATGACCTTTGATTTGTGTATCACTTAATAAAGATGCATCTGCTATAGAAACAAGTGGAATAGGAGCACTTCACACTCCACACAATCAAATGAAAGAAGACGCTGGTGAAGAGGTGGGTTGTTCACTTTAACTTCAGAGTTGTCTATTGAGTGAATAAATCAAGATGTCCTCGCTGCAGCCGGAAGCGCGATGACGTACTCAATGTCATTTCATAAGTTATCAACATTCAAATGTACATGCAATTCATAGTCTATGGCTGAAACCATAGATATCTTATACGTAGATATCTTGTAGCGGCTTTTCCCGTACGTCATCATGCCGCCGTCTTGGTACAGGGCAGGGAAGATTGGTTCGTAGAGTTTACCCTGACAAATGCTCTTTGAAAATACTTAAAAATTATAAAAAATTAATCCACTTTTTGTTTTGATGAGCCTGATTTGTTCCTTCAGTTGTTTTTGAAAATTGAATGCATCATATACAGTTCCTTTAATATTATTATTATATGTTAGATAATATATTTTTTTATTAATTAATTATTTTTTTCCTAATGCTATTTATTTGTTTATTTATGTATCATATGGAGAAGTACAGAGATGGTCAGAAGGAGCTGCACTGTGTCTTTGTGAGAAGTACATACTATTCTTTGGCAGAGAAGTATGTCAGTAGTTCAGGATATGAATGAGAGAAGTAAGACAGCAGTGAGATGTGCTGTAGGTCAGACAAAGGAGTTCAAGGTGGAGGTAGGGCTACATCAAGGATCAGCTTTGAGTCCCTTCTTATTTGCTATGGTGATGGACAGGTTGACAGATGAGGTCAGGCAGGAATCTCCGTGGACAATGATGTTTGCAGATGACATTGTGATCTGTAGTGAGAGCAGAGAGCAGGTGGAGGAACACCTGGAAAGTTGGAGGTCAGCTCTAGAAAGAAGAGGAATGAAAGTCAGTCGCAGTAAGACAGAATACATGTGTTTGAACGAGAGGGAGGGAAATAGAACAGTGAGGTTACAGGGGGCTGAGGTCAAGAAGGTGCAGGAGTTTAGGTATTTGGGGTCAACAGTCAAGTGCGACGGGGAGTGTGGAAAAGAGGTGAAGAGACGAGTGCAGGCAGGTTGGAGTGGGTGGAGAAAAGTGTCCGGGGTGTTGTGTGACAGAAGAGTGTCAGCAAGAATCAAAGGAAAGGTGTACAGAACAGTAGTGAGACCAGCTATGATGTATGGGTTGGGGACTGTGGCAGTAAAGAAGAGACAAGAGGCAGAGATGGAAGTAGCAGAGATGAGGATGTTGAGGTTCAGTTTAGGAGTGACAAGGATGGACAAGATTAGGAATGAGCACATCAGAGGGACAGCTCAGGTTGGTAGTTTTGGAGACAAAGTCAGAGAGGCCAGATTGAGATGGTTTGGACATGTGCAGAGGAGGGATAGTGGTTATATTGGTAGAAGGATGTTGGAGATGGAGATGCCAGGCAAGAGGTCAAGAGGAAGGCCAAAGACGAGATATATGGATGTGCTGAAAGAGGACATGAAGGTAAGTTGGTGCAAGAGTAGAGGATACTGAGGACAGAGTTAGGTGGAAACGGATGATTCGCTGTGGCGACCCCTAAACTGGGAACAGCCAAAGGTTAAAGAAGAAGAAGAACCAATTTATTAATTTCATCATCATTATATTTCTTTGAAACATGTATTTTAAAGTTGCTTTGTAGTTGAAATCAGATCTCCACACTCCACACATTCTCCTGTCATCTTTACCTTTTATTAAGTGCTGAAATTTGTGATCACCTTCGTTCCACCAGTATTTGAGGAATTCCATCTTCTTGTCACTATGGCTGTCTGACAGCTAAGAAATAACACGCATTAGATTAACACGAGGTGTGCCTGTGCGCCTTGAGCATATCTGTGAAGACACAGGGCGGGGCACAGGGGTAGGTGGAGTCAATGGACTCTTTGAACTCGGAGCAAGCCAAAATCACAGCGCTCCACAACCTCTTTTAGCATTAAATTCAGGTGTTTGAGGAAGCACGTGTGCAGGTCTCTGGCACACAGCTCTTCAGTGTTTGCTTGAGATTGAGATTCTATATTTATTAAGTTTGTCAAAGCAGAAACATCATGATGTGCTGGAGTATAGTTTCCAGAAATCCTCCGGAGTCTTTAACTTTTACTAATCCATCGGTGGCGATCTCGATACTGGTCAGACGCTAATAATAATATAAATATGAAGTGCGCCATCAGCTCCAGTATGTTGTGATTTTCTCCCACTCTTGTATCCCTCACAACCTTCCGCTTAACCTGTGAGGGTACGGGCACCACGGTTTGGGAACCACTGACTCAGAAGATCGATCTCTCTCTCTCTCTCTGGAAATAGATGTAACTCCTATAGGTTATGATCATTTCAAGAGTAGTCCCCGAGTAGTTGATGAGCAGCCAATTTTGAGACAGTTTTTTTGCCTCGCACAGGGTTATTAAACTCCATTTTTAGCCGATGCTCCTGGCAGCGTTAACAAACACGTTCTTTTCGCAGCATGGCGACTAAAGGGCAATGTTCAGGATGACGGTAAAACAGTCTTGTCAGTGACGTTCCTCTAAGGCAAGGTTTATTAATAGACTTAAATCGAGGGAATAGTAAAAATGGTTTGTCCAACAGATTAATTGTACACTCTGCCGCTAGCAGCTAAAAAGGATAAAGTGTAAACAGATTTGTGCATTAAATTTACATAAACCCTTGAGAGTTGCATGTCCAACACAACATCGCTGCCTGGCTAATCTCTCTAGGAGCTGTCTGTTCAATCGTGAGGATTCGTTATGCATTATTTCGGCACATGAATATGAAGCAAAGACACAATTGTTTTTAAGAAGCACCTCACATTTATTGAGTATTCACACAACTATT
Source organism: Danionella cerebrum (assembly GCA_007224835.1). Lineage (NCBI taxonomy): Eukaryota > Metazoa > Chordata > Actinopteri > Cypriniformes > Danionidae > Danionella > Danionella cerebrum. Next base: position 539,134 of record SRMA01027273.1, on the reverse strand, counting down.
GGATTTGTGGCTGCAGAAAAAGTATTTGTTGCTGATGTGATTCATGGTGTTTATTTTTCTGCATCAATAAGCCGGGGACAAGTGTCAAAAGAATTTATTCAGGATGAAACAAAGTTAAAAGATTTTTACAATGATGTTGCCTTTCCAAAAGAGTTTCCAGCAAAATATGATGGTGTATTAAAATCCATAAAGAGCAGCAATCCTTTAACTGAACAGGTGTACCTAATAAAGTGACCCGTGAGTGTATAAATTCAAATAAATGTAATCAAATGGGATATATGCCACATTTCCTCATATGATTTTTTCTCAAATATCCCCAAATATCATTTAGTTATGCAAGTCATCTGGAACAATATAAATAGCACATAAATGTTCTGTAAAACAATAACGCAATCAACCACGTTGTAAACGATCAATCACTCAATTAATCACTTTGGTTTTTTTTCTGTCACAGTCATAAAAATGAGTTTAACTAAAAGTTCTTTCAGTCAAACATTAGATTTTTTTGAAAATGTATACTGTTTGAATTTATACATTTATGATTCTTAGTTACTTCACTTAAACTTCATTGTAAGAAACTGTAATTATATAATTGTGATTCTAATTACACAGCTGCAAGCAGTGATCAAAGGGATCGAGCACCTCAGGCACCATCACCCCTTGGACAATTTGTTGCACTACTTTATTGTAGCTCATGGTTTCTTACAGAAGTGTTCCAAATTTAATAAAACAGCCCCATATTCCTTGTGGCCACTATAACTGGCACCATAGATAGCTATATAGATGTGTTCGGGGAACAGTTCTTCACACACATGGTAAGTTTGATCCCAATCAGAAATGGTATGACAACTTCCAGCCACACGGCGAAACACCGAAAATCTGCCGACAAAGTAAAAGCAAACTTCACTGTTAACATAGCAGAGGCCTTACGATAAGAGTTTGACGGTAAATGAGAATCTCTAGGAGGAGCTTGTTAAAATACAAGGCCTGGAACTGTGCTATATTTTACAAGAAAATAAAAAATAACTGCTAGTGTTGGATTTTTTTGTAGATCACGGTCTATTACATAAATGTGTTCCAAATTTCACACATGTTCTCGAAACGCGGTCAGAAATATCTGTAAAAAAACACCAGAAAATGGGATATTCCGTGTTGCCACTAGGTGGCGATATAGATGACACTGTAGGCTGATCTAAACGCCGATGGCAAATTCGAACCCAATCCAGTAAATTTGCAGTTTAACATTCAATACGTTGTAAGCGAAGACTGTTAGAGTTTGGAGGTGAACAGATGGAATCTGTACGAGGAGTTTGTTAAAGTACAACACAAACAAAAGCGGCCATTTGTAGAGTTGTTTGCAAAATAGTCAACTTCCTGGTGATTCTGGAAATGCGATCCCTACAACTGATGTCGTGGTACCCAACAAATGCTGCTGAATTTCATTCACTAGTGTTTGAGCTCCATAAGCTGACAAACGTTAGGTGGCGCTATGGAGCCATTTTGCCACACCCACTTTTCAAACTAAATTCTCACTAGTTTCAAGCACATTTAGACCCTCAGAAATGCAACAAACAACAAAACTCGGAGCAACTACAACAGAGTTGAAAAAACATCTGACCTCACGGAATATTTTCTTTATTTACAGATTTTTCACCCTGTGCTTTGTGTTAAATCTTCTGAGTCATTACGGAAGTGTATCATTGTCATCGCATGTTCATTCTGCATCTGTATCAGAGATCAATCTGAGTGATCCGTGTGGGACGGCGATGCCTTACAGACAGAGTAATCCATTAACCAATAAACATGCGGATGCCAACAGAGATGTTAAAGCCAAAGGGGGTCAGCCTTAGATTCACGCCCCTCTCTGTCGATTGTGTCGACATCGTCTCGAGCTGAAAGGGACTGCGAGTGATCTAGAGCAGGGGTAGAGGTGTGAGAGGAGATTTATTCTGTGCATTCAGCCTCATCAATCACGCGCAGGGATCTGAAACAGAAATGATTCCAGCACTCATCCTTTCTCGTCACACTCTCCGGTGTGTGCAGCCATTGACCTTCATCCCCATTAGAGAAAGACAGGTCTAATACTGGGGCCGTCTCTAAACAATACCAATTACGTCTCTGTGAAGAGTCCTGAAAAACACGTCTGGCGTCCGCTGTGCACCAATAAACAAACACAGTCCCAGAGAAGCTGCAAAATTCAGCGTATTTCCTTTCCTCAATTACAAAGCAACATTTAAACATAGGTTAAAAGGGTCATTTTTTAGGAACACTTACCTAAATGTGTTCAGCAATCTCAGCATAGACCGTTGAATCTGATTAGACCAACGGTGTTCACGTTCAAAGGATCAACGCATCAATGGTTCATGTTCGACTGGAAAGCCATACGATGTGACTTTAAAAGGGTCGGTTAAAAATAATAAACAAATGTGTTTATTATTGTTGTTATAGAAACTCTCTACTGAAATGCTACTGGTCTAATCTGACTCAATGATCTATGCTAAGCTATGCTAAAAGTGCCATCACCAGATGCAGAGACACTTATCTGCCCATTACCTCGGAGGGAGATGGAGATTGAGCCGATTACACATTGAGTGTTCCTTAAAGGCTAATTTGTTTTAAATGCTTGATTACCACAAAAAGCCATATCTCATTAAAAGGAGAGATTGGGACCGCAATGTTTTGTGAATTATTTATTGAAGCACATTTGCTGCAATTTCACCATCCAACACAGCAGAGCAGAGGGAAATGTGTGTAATCTACTGGATTAATTTAGCCCTAAATCACTTTGCATCGTTCATTAAAAAGTCTCCTCCCACAAATTGTGCTGCAAAAAAACTCAACTGCTAATTATGTTTATGTAAGAAGGTCATGTGCACTGCTTATGACTTTTAATTATAATTTATTCACAGCGTGTAATAGTGTTGTTCTTGGCATTAGTCAGTCTGAGTTTGCTTTCTATACTTTTATTTGACGTGCTTGATTCTGGAATGAAGTAATTTCATGTTTTTAATCTATTCCCATCCGGGAAATGTATTTGTTATGTGTAAATGTATGTTTTTAATTGTTAGTGAGTAATTCAGTGCCCACGAGACAACATCTTTTACATCTATTACATATTTATTGGAAACTTTCAGTGTTTATTGCTGCTACAGACACTACTGACTGTACTTTAGTCGTCGTGAACATCTCTCTCTCTACACGTCTTTGTTATATTTGGCCACAACTTTTTCTCTGTTTCATCAAAATGAATGATTTTTGGTGAAAAGTGTCACTTATTTTAATACTATTTTAAGAAAATGCTTTGAATTTTTTGCACTCTGGGCAAATTTCCTCCACGTTTGTTTTGTTCAAGGCTGTTACCAGCAACAATCTTTCAGATCTTTTTTTCCCTTTATTCTCTTTATCTGGTCTAAGGAACACTACTATGTTTTGGTGGGAGGGGGATAAGTTGGCACCCAGGACGGTCCATCACAGATGGAAATAACTTACATAAACATATATGTTTTTTTAAACTTGAGTTTTGATGTAAGTTTCCGTTTATAAATGTGTTTTCCTTTATATACACATGTGCACATTTAATGTATGAAAATAAAAAAGAACAGCTTTTCCAGTCTTAACCTCTTCTTAACAGGAATGACCAGCAACAAACGACAACGGGGGATTATTATTTGGTGGCATGGCATTGCAATCAACAACGTTTTGTTTTAATGGAAGTCAATGGAGCACGAACAATAAATTGAGGGAGAGAAATGAAAATCTGGTTCTGCACAAAAACTATAAACCAACGACAATGTTGTTACTAAAGTTTGATACGTACAAGACTGTGATAAAAGGTTGAAAAAAATTCTGGCCGCAATCATTTATTTTTCACATTCAAAATAATTCTTTTTGTTTTGTTTTTTTTTTCCAAAACTCACTAACCTCTTGTTAGATCCTGGCAATCAAAGGGTCAAAATTCTGGTCTAGTGGTTTTGATTAGGGCTGAGGTAAAGAGATTTTTGCAACAAAATAAAATATTGATCTAAAATATTTTACAGCAGTTTAATTTATTGACTGTTAACTAAAAATTAAAAAAAAATATGATATTCATTTAGATTATTGCATTTAGCAGACAAATTTCTTGATTTCCCTGAGGTTTGAACCCACAGCCTTTGTGTTATTAGCACAATGCTCTAATAACTGAGCCGCAGGAAAGAGTTATTTCCTGAGTTTTTATCTACACTCAAAATAACTTTAGTTTCTTGGAATACAACTGGTGACTTGGTGTTCCACTGACCACTATTTGTGCAGCAGATAAAGGTGAATCTAAAAAGTCTATTTCAGAAATGTGTTTTTTTTTTATCTAAAAAGAGAGTTGTGGAAAAGTGAGTACTTTAGCTGCTGGGGGTGGGGGGGGGGTCTGGGGAGTATTGTACATTATCCGTCCATCTGTATCTGTACGCTATCCAGGTGCCGCTAGATCAAATTAACTGGAGCATGTTTCCGTTTCAAGGTCTGTTTATAATTTACTTGATTCCAGAAGATTTAAATATGCACGACAACCCAATCAATAAATAAAATAAAAAATATTTATAAAAAATATAATTACTTTTATATAGATATAAAAGTAATTTAACCCAAAAAGAAAGGTTAACAATATTGAAATCTTGTGCAACGGCTCATACGGTGTTTAGAGGTGCGTGTGTCGCGTTCGGTCGTTTCCCTACAGGGAGATCTCTGAGGTGAAACCAGTGCGTGAAATGGATGTTTTTAAACCCCATATGTGTAATAAATTCCGAGCTACGCTGGCCACGGGAACTTTTAATGGTGCTCTCTCAAATTAACCATTTATATTACTTAAATGTAAAGTTTATGGTATTATGTGCAACAGGCTGCTCTAATACCCCAGGACAGAATTAGATCCAGCCTTAGTCCAGGAGACCCCCCCCCCCCCCCCACACACACACACAAGGAGGAGGAGTGCCATGAAATCATTGCCTATAAAGCGAAGAGAAAAAGACGAGAGGGAAACCTTTAAGAAATATAAGATCAAGAGTCTGGGATATATTTAATAAAAAATATTCACATTTTCTGAGACTGAAAATCATACAAATGCCAGTAAATAAAGGGTTAACAAAATTATGTTTTCATCACACGTACATTTATTGATGTTCCCCTCAAGCGAAAGAAAATCCACACAATGATCACATCAAGAGTGACCCGCCCAAATATGCCAGGCATGCTCTGCGAGGTAAACGAGACGCTGGATTCTCTGAGTAAGATGAAAGCTGCTCAAAGCAGAGAGAACACAACAGAAGGTGTCAACAGCAGAAAAGACAATGTCAACAACCGTGTCTTATTCAAGTACACCCTTTTCTTATGCAGTCACTTTGCCCCATGCACCAGCACGGCATCACCTGAGAGTATGGAAACTAAGCGATAATGGGTTTGTTCACCAATCAGTTCTCCCAAAATAGCTGAATAAAAGGCAGATCTAGCAAAGGAAGAATGGTGACAATCCCGTCGTAGAATCTGCACAGAGAGGACATCGATTTCTGGTTCTATTGAAGCGCACTTGTGTTTACATCCGCGGTATAAGAGTAAAGCACCGATGGAAGCTTGATGCTGCAAATAAAGATCAGTAACACGATCATCTAGTGTCAACTAACCTTTAAAAAATGTATGTAACTGAAGTCAACACGTTTGCATCCGCTGTCTTTAAAGCAAAGCCAGCGATTCCTCCAATGCAATTCAACCAGGATTATTATAGAGAGGAGTTTTCAGTCCCTCTGTTGAAAAGTAACTTCAATTTAATTAAATTAACTGAGATCACAATCCATATTTTAAAAAGAACGATGAACTAAGAAACCAACTCATGCTTTATCTGTTCAAATACAAAATGAATGCAGCATAAGAGCTTCAAAATGGTTTAGGGCAGGGGTGCTCATTACGTCCATCAACCATCGCGGTGTGAAATTGAAACAATATCAGCCGATCATCCATCCCGTCACAGTTCAGTAAAGTTAGCTGCAGATTCACGGATTCGGTTTTCTCTGCTCAATAGCTCGAGACCAGAATGTTCTTAGTAAACAAATAATACCTATTTTTAATCTGTGTTATGTAGCGGACAAAGTACAAAACGTTTTTTATCTAAACAAGTTTCCCTCGGCATTCGCAGAAACACATTACCGTCTATGAGCAACCCGCTGACATGGAATCGCTTAGGGACCGTCTGCAAATTACCAGATCCAAAAGTAGCGGGTAGATCACTTTGACTTGGTAATTTAAAAGTAGATCGCAAGCTGAAAAAGTGTGAGCACCCCTGGTTTAGTGTATTTACTTGTATTTTATTTTTTTGTCTCTCAATCTGCTTCCTTTGGCATCAGAGATACCTCTGCTACTCCCAGACCGCGATCAGAGAACGTTACTGGGGTTTTCTGTGCATTTATCAATGTTACAAAACTGCAGGTTTCTGAATGACTATGTAACACGTCCGTCTGTTCCTCTTTATCTAGTTTCATTCATTCCCTGCAGCAGATCTACATTGCTCTTGGCCAATCAGAGCGAGAGCCCTCTCAAAACAAACATTTTAAGTGAAAATATCATATAATTGCGTCTGCAGCGTTTTTCGAGGTGAAGGTGTGTGGGAGCTCTTAAGAGTTCCACGAGCCACCATCATCTCCACCAATGTATGCTCTGAATAACACTTCCTTTGCACCCCCCAACACCTGCACACACACAGCCGAGTATCGTATTGTAATTCAACATCAGTGCCTTTGATACGAGTGAATTTAAAAGCCATTGATTTGTCTCCTTCTGCCCTAGAAGCCGATGATTCAGCTGCCAGCGTCGAATCCGCACAGTCGCTGCACTTAAAATATCTCAATCCCTCCTCCAATCCCAAGCTCACATGTATGCACATGCACGACATCAATGATGCTTTACCTGACACTATCTTTTGCAGAAATATGCAGTTCTGTCGGATGCGCTGAAGCGTAACATTACACATTTCGTGTTTGGTTATTGCAATTTGTGACAGATGAATGAATCCTCTCAGGGCTCAAGATGCCACTTACATTAGCAGTCAGGCTAATATAAACGAACCCAGAAATGGCAGTAGAAGAACACGCAGCTGCAAATATTCCAGCTACAGAGGAACGACCATTTTCACTCAAAGATTGAGAATGTTTCGAGGAAACGAATCTCTGTAAATGTGACTTTTACACAAACACAAACAATCTTTCGTCAAGGCTTCACTCCCTTCCAACCTTTCTTTCTGATAATATTATTACACGACGCTTTTTATTGCTTTCTATAACAAATTCTCTCAGATTCAGTGAATCCATTCCATTTTTCATGAGTTTATTCCTAATAAGAGTTACAGGGTTCTGCTTGGCGGAGACACTTTGGAAAGGTCAGGTTTTTAAAGATAAAAGGCATCGACGGAAATGTAAACAGTGGTTTTGGTTCAAAAGGGACGTCTTTTTGGACCCAATAAATGAAATAAACACGCTGGCTTTCATTTTGATAATAATCCCGGTCTTGTGCTTCAGTCTGGCACACGTGACCTCGTGCTGTTTTCAAATCTTTCTCGTGAGTGTTTGGTTGCGAGACGCAGTTTTAGATCACGGAGAAACTTCTCAGCGATTCTGTCTGAAGTAGTGCCATGTGAAATCCTCTGTCGCCGATCACTCTTCAGCGTTCACCGGCACTCTTAACTATGCAGGTTCTGGACTAATTAACTAAACTTATCATTTTAGAGAAACCATTCTGTGCTCAACGCGAGGCTCCTCTTACTGTGAAGTTGTCAGGAGTTGAGTTTGTTCTGAAGGGACACATCCCGTTCCCGATCATCAAGCGCTGCGCTCTCGTGCAGACGCGCTACCTCAAGAACCCACAGCCATCTCCCAATCACTCAGCTCCCTTCAAAGACTCCTCCCTGCACCTCCTAGTTTGTCAGATTGTCTGTCTCTGGGATCCTCCCTGGCTTTGACTCCAAAAGGCTTTTGTATAAATAAACCTGAGTTGATCTCCTTCTCTCCTTTCCAAAGCTTGACTTGACTTTAGGATCATAACTCGGGATAAAAAACAAGAGTTTGGACCAGGCGTCACACTTGAGACGTCTTTGTGATCTGTTCACTTTTGGGACCAGCTGCTGCTTGGTCACATAGATCAATGATGCTAATGCTTATGGACGTAAATTAGGGGGGTGCACTTTTTTATGTCAGAACATGTCCCCTTGAGTTTTACTGCCCAGACTATGTGTTATCTGGAGACTGTTGATGAAACCCTGCATTGCCGAGATGATTTGGTAACTCTCTGTTCACAGACTGAGTCCTGTGCTACTTTAATTTTTAGGGTCATGGGGTTCTGCAGGGCACTTTAATCGAAGAGTGAGGTACACTCTGGACAGGTCCCAGGCCATCACAGGGAAACGCACGCATTCACTCCTGAGGAGAAATTAGAGAACATCTGTAACCGGGAATCAAAACCACAAACTTGCATTTTCAAAAGAAACTTTTATCAACTGTGATGAAAAGATAATTTAGGTGTCTCCCCACAATTCCATTTTGTTTAACCATGTAGTGTATTATGTTATAATAATTTGAGTATTAAGTGTAATATTAAACTGAGAGAATAAATGTGTGATGACTGATAATTTCTTTTATCACTTGAAATTAATCAATAAGATACGTTTATAGACCCGTGTAATCACCCCGAGTGCCATTTTCTCTGTGCAGAAGATCAAAGACAATCCATCGATCCATGAGATGAACGATTCACGTCGGACATGTGGGTCACCTAAAAGGCCAGAGGCAAACAGAACTACGCCCCAGCTAATTTGCATTTTTAAGAACATATATAAAAGACAGTGTCGAAAGGGAGGGACGTGAGCTAACGCATGACGACGGAAGCGTAACGTTGCTTTGCTGTTGTGTAATGCAGGTAGAACACCCAGATATATCTGTAATGTGTTATTCATGAAACTCTTAGTAAATATTTGGACTTCAAGCCCTCTCCCATCAAAAGCCAGTAGTATAATACATGGTATAGAGAAGAAATGGCTGTGCTTTTTAAAGCCCCATCCTCACCCCACATATGAGTCCGATGCCCCCCCCCCCCTCTTCCACTATTGGAAATGGCTAACGTTGCCATAAATTGCAATTTGGACTAAATCAAACTCTACAAGTGGCTTTGAGATTCTTTCTCTTCTATGAAATGATGAATATCTCTATGTTTTTAATAATATGCCTGTTTTGAACTGTGCAGAAGCTCTGAAAAAGCTCCAAGGACATTGTTTTGCAGTTTCATGTCATTTTATGCTTGACAGTCTCATACATTCACAGCACAGTGTGGATTGTCCACCTCGTATAAAACTTTCTTTCTTTACGTTGGCGTTTGAAGCGAAAGACTTTTCTAGAGTGAGACAAATGCATCTGTCAGTGAGAAGCGCCGTCTTCGCTCATTTCTCAAAGCTCTACATCTAAATGAAGTCAGGTCAGTTACTGTAAGTGAGGGAGAGACAAGCAAGATTTAGTTGAGGAAAAGAAGTCCAGTGGACGTGAAAGTGAGCAATTTCACAGAGCCAGTAGGATGGTAAAAGCGCTGCGCCAGTTGAAAGGGGACATTTTATCAGAGCTGACATGTTCAGGACTTTAACTATGCACCGATGGGTTTGGTTTTTATCTACATAGTTCTCCTCCAGATACGATTGTCATCTCTAGCAAAGGCATTTAGGGAGACGCTCTGTCTGTGACGCCGTACACACGGCTGTTTATCAATTTTCCCTGTGATACTGACTTGATCACAATCGTGAACGGATAAAAGAGAGAACTCTTTGTCGACTGAATCAAGTCCAGAGTCCTGAATTGCAGAGGTTTCATTACGAGTTCTCACTCTCAGCTAAGGAGCACCAGCACAGAGCTTCAGGATAAAACGGGCTCGTAACAGAAAAAACGGAGAAGAACGGTCCAAAAAAAGCACATCCACTGAGTTCAATCCACCGAAACTGGTTTATCGGGTTTATCTTCCAGCTTCTCAGAGGTAAACATCAGAGAGACTCAAGTTCTTTCTGCGTTAACATATTAACTGTTGGCACAGTGTGTGCTGGAGAACGAGGTTCAGGGTTAGTCGATATAGAAGAGAGCAAAATAACTCAGACGAGCAGCTTCTGTTAAAGCCCTCACTCTTCCTCTCAGAGCGGCTTCAGGGATTTTGATTTTTTCTATGGTGATTTATGCGAACGTTTGCATTGACGCAAAGTGTGGAAAAGGCTGTTCTTATGAGGATCAACACGTGTCCGCAGAGGGCAGCCTAGAAACCACGTAGCATTTAGCAAGTGCTACTGCAGAGCACAAGTGTAAACGCTTGTGACGGTGAAGGCATAACCGTGACGCACAAGTATCTGCAGAAATCAGGTTTTATTCGGTATTATTATTTCTGTAGTATGACAGCTTGCCTGCAGACACGATGGGCTTCATGGAAGCTACGCTGCAAATAACATACAGTAGGGCCGGTGGAAATATAAAGAAACTATATCTTTCTGTGACCAATCAGTGAATAAATCCTACTCTAGTTAAAATTACGCCACTGGCCATTTCTTTTGTGTATTACTAAATGCAGCATATCATTTGAACTTTTTGAATCTGATTCCTTTATCAAACCATCACAGACACGTATCAGTCACACAGCAGAAATAAGCAATAAGAGAGACAAAAAAGTGGACGTATGGTAACACGGCAAACTTCAATAATTGCACGAGTGCCTGTATACGCCGTAGAGAAGGCGGAGCTACAAATCGCTGTTTGACTGTGTTCCTAGTCTGAAGCAGAATCTGTACGGACACAGGAGCGAGAACAGCGTCTGTCACCACCGCTAGCTCTGCTTCGGGATGTGCTTCTCTCCAGTAGAAAGAGCAGCAAACCACTTACGAGCTCCACGTGTTGCATGCAGAGATGCCTGGGGGATCTGCAGAGATATCATGAGCTCAGTCCTGGTCTCTGCCACATGACTATGAATATGAAATCAGTTTAAACAGCAGAGAAGGATGTGAGTTATGGAAAAATAGCTGCATGCCTCAAGAAAGAATGATAGAGTTTACTAGGGTTACAGCTCCCCGAGTGGTCGATGATGAACAAGCAGCTGATAAAATGAATTTTTATTGAAGAGTTTAATTTTAAGATAAAAGTGGTGCTGTTAAAAGCGAAGCATCGCGGTAAAGCTTCAGCATGAAGCACCAAGATTTTGTGGATGCTTTCAAGTGTAATATCTTGCTTTTAAAATGCATTAGAACTGTGATTTTCACTCCACTCCAAAAGAGCAGCTTTATGAAGCAATATCTTTGTTTTTACTCTATTTGTCCGGTGATTTAACTAATCTGTTCTTACTTAACTCACTTGTTATGCTTTATGTTCTATGTTGCTGTTCGCTGAAATTCCTAATGATGTAGAACTTCTCCGTTACATGGCAATAAAACACATTTCTGATCGTGATCCGTCTCAGACGTGAAGAACAACCAATTCCTCTCACTGTGTTTTCATTTATTTCATGAAAGCAAGTGCAACATTGAGCGCATACTTCATTGTTTTACTTTAGTGCGGTGAAAACTGCTGGGAAAGTTTGGATATGAAAACACCCACATCCCCCGTGCTTGTGATGCCCCTGCAGGAGAGTGACTATACTCCATGTTCTGCTCATTAACTGTTTCTTCTAAATGTAGCTTCTCTCTCACTGAGATCAAGGGGAAATTTGACATTTTTAAAAGTTGTTTATAAAGTTTCTGTAATATGCCAGCTGTACCAAAAGTAATAGCAACCCGTTCCTCAGAGATGTATGTGATTTGATGCATTTTGGCCCCTTTTAGCACAAAGGGTTGAATTGAATTCATGGATTGAAAAAGTAAAAAAATCTGATCCAGCTAATGCTGGCAGGCTCCTTTTTCTCCATTAGATTGCAGCTGATGGGCGGAGCTAGAATAATTAAACAAAACAGTTGCTCTACAACTGGCATCCTTAATTATGCACAGTTTTAATCTGAATATAAGTGGAATGAATAAAAAAAATGTGTGTGACATCATTGGCAGCGGTCAGTCAGCTCAGTCCAGTGTAGCTATCAATCACATGGCCCCGCCTAGTTTTTGGAAGCCATCATGAGCCACAGGAAAACAAACACCGTGGTTTGGCTTCACTCCACCGGCCATGTGAGACATGCTTGGTACGTTTCTCTGAGTAAAGACTTAAAACAATATAATGTTAAACCTCCACCCAGATGTGATGCACATGCACCATATTTCACAAAAACCTCCATCGCCTTTGTGTTGGGTAAAGAAACGCTTTAGAAGATAGCATAGTGCTTTAATAAAAAACAAATTATTTATACAAATCCAATGGATTTATACTAACAATATGATCTGCAGTGATCCAAACTTGAATTAAATGAGAAATAAAAATGTGTTGTTTCAAATTTTACAAAGTTGGAGAAGGATTTGTGCCATTTCAAGTTTTCCAACTTGTTCCCTTTCGGGGTCATGAGGGGGTTTGCTCTGCGGGCAAATGCGGGACACGGGGCAAAGCACTTATTCACCTTAAACCTCTAGTATTTAATTAACCTGACGCATGTTTTAGGGGGGGAACCGGAGAAAACCCACGCAAGCACAGGGAGAACATGCAAACTCCTTCCATAAAAGGCCGAACCGACAACCTTCACACCAAAAGGCCACACACAGTGCTTCCCACTACGCCACCGTGCCGCCCTATAATGAACCATTTACACGATTTGTTGAAAAGTAAAATACAAAACACATTTCCATAGTAACGCAGATGCTTCTCATACATTCCTCATACGGTACCTAGAAATAGTTCAAAATGAAACCAGTAAAATTCTGCAAGTTTTCAGATTTAAGTAATTTATGGTTCATCAGCAAACACCAATCTTACACAAGACAAACAAGTTCTGCTCGTTCTTTCTCACCAACACAAGCACCCTCGAATGCTTTTACTCAAGAGCTTGTGCCACAAAATAGATTTTAGCTAAGGTTGGTTTCCATGGCAACATTAAAATTTCCACCCCCCAAAGTACGACAGCTCTATAGCTGCACGGAGGATGGTAGGAATCAAGAGAACAGAAAGAAAGAACACGTTCTCTTTGCATTCTTGCTGAAAAAACAACCGGAGGAAGTCAGTCTTATTTCTCCAACACCAATGTTCAAACGTCAATGTGTCATCTACACGATCATCTAGAGCTACATGGACAATACGGATGATTTTCATTAGTGACAGCATCTCAGTAAACAATGCTTCAAACATCAACTAACGAAGATTCACCCTCAGTAACATCAAAGAAACAAACATAAAGATATAGAGTGATCGAGTTGTGCATATTTTAATTGTTATTTGAGTGGCCTCTAAACAATCTGCCCCCAGCACGGCACTGGATCTTTCTGACAATTCCTCCCCCTCTCCACTGGATTGCTGGGATTGGTTGATGAGCAAGTCATTAAACATGTACTGCTTATAATGTGGCTTGTGTGCGTTATTTATCTCTCTATTGTGAACCTCAACCGGAAAAGAACAAAAGCTCTCGTGTGGCCAGTGTAAATAATAGCACTAGTAAACACATTAGTCTGAGTTTCTGCAAGCAGCCGTGTGTCTATCCCATCGAGAGACAAGCTGTGCTACTTAATTCTGGAGGCCTAAACTGCAGTTTCTCTGCCTGTTCTCTGGGGGCAGCATGAGCAGCCAATTAAAGCACAGGAAACCCGCCAAGATAAACACCGAGAGCAGAATCATCACAACAAAGAAGATTTCCTTACTCCGCACAGTGGAGCAGTGGAAGTGGAGGAGGCTAACGCAACACTCTGATGGACTATTTCTGCAGCTCGATCATAAGTGAAGTCACAGGAGTGTCAGAAGGTCGCTGACTCCCGTTCGGGTTCTGCGTAGGAGCAGGAATTCCATCAGGGCATAGGGGGTCCCGTCTGTATATCCTCGTGAGTTTAAGTTGCTGTGGACCAGAGACTGTCTGAAATGCAAAGCAAGGCCACATTACGTCCCCAGGACACAACAATGTCAAGTCTTGAAAGATGGAGGCTGGACGGCTGAAAAGCTTGACAAGGAAGGACGAGTAGCTGAATTAAAAGCCTTTGGGAAATGTCGCTTTGTAGGGTACGGTGACTAATGAGTCGTCTAATGATTCACTCTGTGGTATCCCACAAAAGCAGGTCTGTGTTGCACATATTGATGGGATTGGTGACGGAACGATATAGATATAATCATATATATCCTGCATCATTCGAGATGTGTTTCTATCACGAATGCCCAAGAATTACAAGACTGTCGAGGTGATGGAGTTTAGATCTGCCGTGTCACAAGTGAAAGAAGATAATCAGCTTAATGAATTTATTTGTTTTATGTTAAAAGACATCAAGGTTGAACCTGCTGTATAATATCTGGAGATAAATTATAGACGCAGAGCTAGAATCTGGTTTCATCACACTCGGAACACGTCAAAAGCTGAGACGTTTCGGTATGGGGACTGTTACTTAATGAAGTGTTCATCTTCATACAGATTTACCTGGACAGACATCTCTCAATGTTGGGTACTCTGAGAATTGCAAATGAAAGTTAGTTAAGCCCAACTTATGCCTCTGAGATCGACAGCAATTGAGACACACTCTGCAAATTGAGGAATAATGCTTCCCCAATCTGAAAAATGATGGACTGGGTACAGTCTGGGCTTGGAATGTGCCAGGAGAACAGTACTTGTCTGACTGCTTTGTGATAAAAGTTTGGTGAAGGGGGGGATTATGATGCTGGTGGTTTTCTGTGCTGAGATCGGCCCCTTAGTTCCTATGAATTATTCTTTATAGCAAAATAATTTGGATAAAGCCATGCATGGCACACAAAGGCATGGGGTAGTGGGTTTTGGTGAGAACTGGAGGGATCTGCCCAAGCAAGTTTTGTGTAACCTCAGGGTCTTTTAGTTGTGTAAAACATAAGAAAGATTAAAAATTACACATTTGTTTTGGGTGATATTAAGGTCACTGTAATTTTACATCAAGCGTAATGAATGTAACATAAACACACCTGTAGTATTTGCAGCACTGTTAGAACCACAGACAGTTAACATGATGTAATGGGGGGGGGCTTCTAAACTATTTCTCTTTGTGCTCCGTGACTCTCTCTTTATGTTCTCAGTTAAAAATGTCTCTGAACATTTTTAACAAAGGAACACAGGTTTTCTCTCAGTGAGATTTTGTCACAGGTTTTTGACAGTGAAAGTGAAATGGAGCACAGTGTGTCGGAGATGGAGGATAATCTTGAGGTGGACCCTGATTATGAGGCATCCTCCTCAGATGAGAAAAGACTCAGCATAAACATCACCTTCAAAAAATGAAACAATTTTATGGTCCCACTCCCCACTTGAACAATAGGGTAGACTTAGTGCTGCTAATGTCATCAAAATGGTTCCAATGCCCAGCAGATATGCCGTCAGTCACATTCAAGTCATCAAACCAGCATTTCATTACACCATTTATTGAAAAAAATATACTTGAAATGAAAAACTTAGAGGAGAGGAGGGTATACGGGTACAACTGGAAGGACTTTTATGTGACTGATTTGCAGCCTGCGTTGATTTGATCATTTTGAAATCGTTTGCAGACGTATTTCACAGTATTGTTAAGAAGTGAAAATTTACCTGACACTAACCTTTTAGCAAAAAAAAATCATATTCTGAAGGTTTTAAATCAGTGGGGTCAAAATGAGCCCATTGGAAAAAAGGTGTTTGCAGATTTTAGGGCAACAGGACAGTTGAACCCTTTGGCTTATGCACAGGAAGTCACTTTATTTCAAGTGTGTGTCTCAAAGTAGATGAGTGAATACTTTGGGTAATATTTTAGTATTTTAGTCCATGTGATCTTCCATCTCTGACATCAGAGGCAGAGAAGAGAATAAAACACATCTGATTTCTGATCTATCTCAAATACAAATGAACATTGGTGTCGGATTTATTAGAAGTTCCAAACATATTAGCAGCATTCCCTTCTACGGGGTTGTTCTGACGATGTATCTACATACAAAGAGTTATGGAGCTCAGGCTACGTTGTGTACGGACAAAGCTGATTTTTGAGAGAATGTAGGATCCAAATCTGATCTCTAGATCCCCATTTCTCTTACTGTACCAATAATAAGAGGGAAAATAGGAATGAATGAGTTTCACTCATGCAGTCAACTCTCTGGGTTCTTGAGAACCACTACGCACAGACAATTTGTTGCTTTATAAGGACAAAACGGCACCATTTTGGACAAATTATTGGAAAAACCTAAGGTGTGGTTAAGCAACAGGTTACCCCATCCCCCATTTCCCCCCTCTCCCATTCACTCCTTGTCTAAACTTTAACTTTCCTGTACACTTCACTTTATGTATAATTGAAACACTGCAGGTGTTCATCAGGCGGCATTTTAACATGCATTTCAATCTCAAAACAATGGTATGTTTAGAAACAATACTTGTTCGGGACCCCTTTTACATCAACAACAAAATGTTTGCAGTACGAAAAGGCGTAAATTATTTTCTCCAAGGTGTTTTCCCAGCCATCACAGACGACATGTCGGACCAATCACAGTGCAGCTTGTTGCTAGGCTACAGCGACTTGTAAACTCTCTGGCATGACGATGAATTAGTTTTGTAATTGCAAACAGCGTATTGTATGATGAAAAAAATTTAATGGAAAGCATAGCCAAAATCTTTTTAACCGCTCAACTGCTAGCGCTAATGGCTAAAGTGTTAGTGCCTAAAGCCCCCCCCCATCCCCATCATTTGAGATCCCACTCAACCTGTTAGTGCTTTCAGAAATGAAATAAACCTTCGTTAATGAAATAGTTTGTTCAAAATAGATGTTCCTTTTGAAACAAGGGAAATTTATTTAAAACCAAAACATTTATTTAAAAACAGGATGTTGAAAGAATGTTCACTATTACATTTTTGAAGCATGTTTTAATTCAAGCATTTTGCATAATTCAAGCCTAGTCACAAACGTCTGGAGGGCGTCACAAATGTTAATCTCAACAAACGCCGCGCAGTCAGTGTTTTGTAATGGTAGGTGTACTATGAATTAATTGCTGAAACAGCAAACTGAAACATCCAGAGATGTTTGACATCGCATGATGGTGAGCGACAAGACCTTCACTGGGAACACCTGATTTACAATGGAAATGTCTTCATTTGGTGCGTGTTCTTATGCTGTGCTGAAGAAAGAGGCACAGATATAAGATTCAGATCTTATTTCTCCGTCATCTGGAATGTTCTTATCACTTGCTCTCCTTCACGAGTCTGATGCAGATGAAACATGAGATGTGCTGACCGCGACCTAGCTCAAGAGAGTTTATTTGAGCGTCCCGTTGCGTGCGTCCCATCACAGCTCTCTCATCAGAGGGGTCAGTTCTATCAGCACAGACAATACACCCTGACCCTCCGGCCATGAGCCGTCAGTTAATAGAAACACAAGGCAACGAGACAGAACTACTCGGCAACACACGCAACCTGACCTCCATCGCCCTGCCCCACGGGAGCGTTATTAAACCCTAAGGGAAGTGTGTGTATGTGTGTGTCCATGACAAGTCAACAACACAAACAAACACGCCACACAGGGACGTGCTGATAACAAAAGACTGTCGTGCTGCGAGAAAACATAATACATTAATGTAAAGTTATCGAAGCTTTTGTCGCTCGGGTGCAGAGTAACTGTCTGCGTTTGCAGAAAGAATGATTTCAGCAGATTCTCCTGTTACAAGCCAAACTGTTTCCCTGAACCAGCTCTTGGGTCGAAGCCATTCAGGTCCTCTACATTAACATATTATAATGACATTATAATGCAGTAATACACCTGCATGCTTGCTTAGAGTTGCTTTCTTTGCATGCAGTGCAAATGTAATTATCTATCTGGCATTAATCAATAAAAAGAAGATGTTTTTGTGATTAATATCCACTAGTTTTACTGTCCGCACAAAATAGAGAGGACCCCCACAGACTATCGTTCCAGAATGTCAGGCCAACTTAAAATCACTTAAAAAATCAGATAATTTGACCTTTTCAAACCAACGCAGGTTAGATAAGGCTGGGGAGTATCATGATCTTAAAAACACATTCATTCCAGTAAAACAGTAGAACTTGAAAACAAAAGAACGTCTAATCTTTTATTAAAGTACAATTTATTTCTCTTTGTAAGTCTCACACAGAAGCTAAGGATATCAGAATATCAAAACTATGTTCTGTACCCTCAAATACTGCCTCATTTCTTTTGTTATGACGTGAAATACAGTACAGGGAAGAGGCGTGGCAGAGGATGGAGATTTATTCCGTACAATCGCCATAGTTTCTATTTAATGTGCAAGAACAGCTGTAATATGCAAACTGTTTCATCATCAGTTTAACATAAAGTGAAAACCGTGATGTACACAAGTTTTTACTCATCCATTTAAATAATAGATTTTAAGGGGTTTCATCGCTTCTATGGCCACAGGTCATATCAAAAACCCAAGAACGTCGACTGCACTTGTAAAACAATAGGCCTCTAAAAAATCCTTATAGATCTCCAATCTTCCTGTGACCTACAGAATAGCTGAAGTTCTGCATCTGGCGGGGGATTATGGTGTGTGGTTGTTTTTCAGAGCTAGCTCCTTGGGTCACGTTCAGTCAGTAATTTCCATGTTAAATTGAATCACTCGACTGTGGGAGCGTGACTTCTGTGGAGGGTTCATTGACTGGTTTTCAGTATATCACAATACTTCATAAGCCGAACTACGGTGTAATATTCAGAGGAAAATGATATTTGTGATGCTGCACAGCGCTCTGCATTCGTCTTTTGTGATGCAGAGCAAGCGTCACACAGAAGCCTCACTCTTTTACTCTTTGGATTACATCTTCACAAACTGGGGAAAGTAAATATTAATCAAAAGTCTTTCAGTTGCATTAACTTATTTTTATTATTAGTTGACACAATGGCTGGTGATTTTGATTTCTTCAGCAAAAGTATCGGGAAGCATCAAGAGATTTTGGATGATGCCACGCTACAAACTTGGAACACAATTGCAAACTAGGGATGCTATTATACTCGGTTTTACACGGAACCGAGCAGTACTCTGTCCTCGGTTCAATGCGTGCTTGTGAACGCCGTTTTTATTTTAATATCTCCTGTATGTTTTATTTTTTTGGGGTGGCACGGTGGCGCAGTGGGTAGCACTGTGGCCTTCCAGTTAGAAGGTTGTCGGTTCGCGGCTTGCCGGTGACCTTCCTGGAAGGAGTTTACATGTTCTTGCGTGGGTTTCCTCCGGGTTTACTCTGGTTTCCTCCACAATCATGCGGTTAGGTTAATTGACTAATCTAAATTCTAAAGGTGTGTGAATGTGTGAGTGAATGTTGCCCTGTGATGGATTGGCCTCTCACGTAATGTGGCCTCTCACGTAAAGCGGGTATGAAAATGAATGAATGTTTTATTTTTTCAAAACGCCTGGCAAACGCCTGGTAAAAGAAGAGTAAGCATTGTCAGCGTGTTTTTCATCAGATGTAATTATGCAAAAGGAAACACATGAAACACGATGTACATCTGCATCACGCAGCAGCACCGTCTAAAAGGTAATTTTATTGTTTATTTAAAGCGCCAATCTTTGAAGATGTGCACTGATGATTGATTGAGGAAAATAAAGTGAATCGTATCAAACACCTATTTCTTATCTGTTAATGGGATCTATACAAAAAATGATTCAAAAATGACTCGGATCCGAATCGAACTGAAAACTGTGGTAAAAACTGAGGTACACACCGAACCGTGAGCTTTGTGTAATGTGCAATATATAAAGCAAGGTTCACATGAGGTTCCTAATCTCCAATACCTTTGTGATGAAGTAGAGAGAACACCACGAGGCAGACGTCTGTGTCTGACCTCACAAATACACCGCTGGAAAAAGTGTCCCCATAAACACCCTCTGAAAAGCCTTTGAGAAGTGTTGAATCTGTTTTAGCTGTAAAAAGACTAAACAGCTGTTTCATATTAAAATCTAAAACCTGTTGGTGGGGTTTTTAACGGGGGCATTTATGAAAAGATGCATCAGTTATTATTTGCCGTAGTTTAAATCATTAAACTCTCAGTTTATTAAATATGTACGTCACTGTGTCATTGGGTTTGCTAAAATATCTTGCTAAATACCTTTATTTTTCATACTAAGACAACATAATAAATATAGATCAAACAATGTCTTTCAGTCCGAATAAACAAACGTAGAAATTATTATTATTATTATTATTAGAGAAAAACATTAAAAAATAAAGGTAAAATTAAAGTGATTTTACTGTTTTTCTGCCTCGGGAGCCGAGCGTAGGCAATGTAGTTAACAGGAGTGCACTACACTTTAAATCCTTAAGAATCTTGGTGATTCTAAATATTATAGTTTAGCATTATTCTAGTATCCCACATTTGTGCCTGATGTTGCACCAAAGAATTTGCTCAGTTGTTCATTAAAGTTTATTTTAAAGCACATTTAAAAAACAAGCTGCAGTTTCACAAAGTGAACAGAGGTGGATTAATGCATGATTAAAAAAAAACTCTTATTTTAACTGATGGTTTAATTGACAATTTAATTGACAAATATTATTTTGCACATTTTTGTACAAGTTATTAATAAGTTATTTTGACAGGTTAGAATTAAATATAGCATCTGTTCAACAATGGTTTGTTTCTGCGAGACTTTACATTTGGTAAAGCAGAAATCATATAAAAGTTGTGTGCTCTCTCCAGTTAACTGATCCTGTTTCAGTGTTTCCTGGCTAATAAACAACTGAAACAATTTACAGCAAAACAATCATTTACCTTTTTAAATGAGGCTTCATTTTTTGGCTTTGAAGAGTGTTCCCCTTAAAATGAGACCACGGAAGAAGGGAAGCTTTTCAAGTAGGAAAAAAACAGGTGGAAAGTCCAAAAAGCTTCATATGATCTTAAAAGCCGGAGGAATGCTAATGACGGACACCAGACTCAGGGTCCCTAAATAGCCGATCGGTGTCCCCCCCGGCGCACGAGCATGTTCCTCTGTGTCATAGCAATGTTAAACACAACTCTGGACGGAATAAGAAGCAATGCTAATTTGTTAACTGTGCCACACCACCTGTGCCGGGGTGAGCACTTGACACGGACGACCAAGTGAGCACACGGCTAACGTACGTCCCCAAACCTGTTCGAATGCACCGCAGCACGTGTGATGCTCTACAGAATAGAAAGTTCTGCTGTGATCTCTTCATCTCACATATACAGTGCTATGACACCAGCACAGGAGCTCAGTACACCGCCGTCACAGCAGCTAATTAATGCCTGGAGTCCAGGGATGCGGATTGCTTTCTGTTGGACTAATGCCACATTATTCTGCCTCTATATTGCTCAAATGCTACTCGTATTTACAGAGCGTCGCTTTTTCTGGGATAGAGTGCTGATGTATTAACAAGGCCCGCTGCATTCTGCAGTCACGGGTGATTGATAAAAGCAAATCTAGTTTCATATCCATTAACTGAGCCTGATCTTTCTGAAGAGGGGTACGGCTTTCATTGATTTCGTACACAGTTGTTGACAAGCAAGCGCACACCAGCCGAAGAGCCACTGTACTTTTAAAACAAACAGCATGTGAACTGTACGGGACTCTAATCTCACAGGAAATACATTCTGATCTCTCCCCATGACGTCGCCCAGAGATGGGATGGTTTCTCACTCAAATACTTCTTTGAACATCTGAAAGCTGGAGCAGTGGACGGAGGAGGTTCAGTGACAAATGGCAAATTTTAAAGTCAAATGAAAACAACTTTAATTTCGATCTGGATTAGATCATGACAGACTAGAGTAAAAAAACATCGGCAGATGTGGAATCAGCTCCTGGGCTCACAGAATCATTTTTGCCCGGGAGAAATGTAGTCTGCCATCGAATGTTCTTGTTTTGAAAAGCAATAACAAGCTCTTTGGAGCTTATGTGCTTTCCAGTTTGAACAGGAGCAAAAGACGACACCTCTACATACGCTACGCCACATTAACCGTTAAACGAGTGCGTAATAGCTGCTGCATGCATTCAAATGTGACTCAGAAACACAATCCTTTAATAAACGCAGACTTCTCTGTACCCGAGTTATTCCTAGTTCAGATGATGGAGGTCTGCTGATGGAGGCTATCCTTGCCCCAAACATGTCACGAGTCAGTGGCAAACAGCTCTATCTCCCCCTAAAGGTGGTGGACTACCTCAAACACATTGAAAGGCTGCAATATTTTATTGAAAACAAAAATTAGTTAAATGTTTGTGCCAAAACATTTTTGCTGATAATAATAATGTTTATTTTATATAGCATCTTTCTATAGTTCGCTTATGATGCACACTGTCTGAGATCCTTGGTTTGAATTCGATCCGAGCTTGCAGGACCATGAACAAAGTACATGAAGACGCTCCTCTTACGGAGCCAGAGAGATACATGTGTTAAACTTCACATATGGAAAATACTGAAAACACTGTGGCATGCTTAACACAGAGCAATCTCCTAGTTGCCTTTAAAAAGCAACTAAAAACTCTACTCTTTCGTGAGCACTTACTAACTTAACTAACTAAATAACTAATAAAAAAAAACCTTATTTACCGCATCAGCTCAAACATCTTCTTTGTGCAAACTGCTCATGATTACTGCCGAACTGTACGTCGCTTTGGATAAAAGCGTCTGCTAAATACATAAATGTGAATGTAAATAAGAAGAGGAACGCATGCTGCTCGACTTTGTTCGATGTGTAGTTCTATTCTCTGTAACACTGGCAGCATAACATATAACTGCAAAGGGAAAGAAAACCGAATCATTCCAGGAGCAAAGTTTACCCTGAGAACACTCCTTCACATCAACAATGTTCGTGAACGCAGGTGTAACTTGGATTTTGCTTGATAAAACCTTCAAAACATATTTCACTTAAAGGCTAATTATCTTTTTCGCCCTCATTTTAACCCTTTAGAATCCAAGACCTTTTTGAGCGCTTTGACTACTTTAAAAATTGCTGTAATAAATTATTTTTAAATTAGTTTTTGTGGAAAAGCTTGATTTATTTTTTGAACACAGCCCCAGATTCTTTTGTTTACCAAAATGTTTTCATTACATTAATTAGAAAAATTCCAAAACAATCCTGAAATTTTAGAAAACAAGTACATGCTGTAATTTTCTTACTCCAAAAATTGAGAACAAACAAGATCAAAACAAGATCAAAGCAATGTAATCTCCCCTAAATCTTTTACGCTTTGTGCCATTGTGCTTTTGTTCTACTGAAACTTTGAAAAACACAAGCCATATCACATGTCTTGTACTTCCAAGGGTTATCCTTTCTTCTCACCACTAGATGGCACTAATTTGGGGCCCGTAAACTGACAGACAATCGCACATTTTCTCACCTTTGATTTGAATTACCATAGCTCTTGTAATGTGCGTTTGAATCCCAAAATATCAAAACTACTAACCTTTAAGAAACCCACACATTATGTTTGCAATCAAATTAACAATAGCTGGGTCTCGTCAACCCTACTTAATTCAAAACAGGCAGCAGAGACTTCTAAGGGCTAAAAAGGAAACACTAGGTCAAATATTGGCTAGAAAAGTGTTAAACGCAACATGTGTCCAAAAACAAAGAGCACTGAAAGATTCCGATCATAATAATTGTGTTGTATCAAGCAGCTGTAGTGTCATTATCTGCTAGAATCTGAGGTTATTGTCTGTGGATATATTTCCAAGTTTAAAACTGGTCCTGGTAGTTGCTAGATGCAATTTTGTCCAATTAATTTAACAAATTCTGATTTATTTGATTTGATCAGGCGCATGTTTGTCATGATTGTATTGTTCTGAAGGTTTAAAACACTGCTGTTAGGTTTACAACAGTTCGAGTTTACTTTAAAAAATATTTTCTATTTACTTGATTTCATCTCACTCCAATATGAACAGAACGTGTTCGACTAATAGAACGTTTAAAATGTTGTTAATTGCACACATTCTGATCTTGTGACACTGGTAAACACTGTAAAAGTATTATTTTGATCAGTGCTTTAGGGCAGTTCGGTTTAGGCACATAGCTTGAATCGTCCAGAAGCCGATGAATCAAGGCCTGATTGAAATCCACAGGTGTGTGCTGCAGAAACCGTTGTCTGGACTAGACTCTCCTCGTCTCGTTTAAAACGCCCTCAAGAAGATCTAGAGAAAGCAGCAGCCTGCTAATATATACCCTTTGACTTGAAGACAGCACAGCGCCTGTAATTGAATGGTGTTGTTATCAGCAGTGCATCTACTACAAAGCTGTAAGAGGAGCACTTCTGTAAAGGGACTCTACATGCTGCGCATACCTAATCTAGGCGATGGCATTAACAGCTGATGGAGGCCGGAGCTCTGCTGCTTTTTACAAACGTGCTCTTCTGTTTTGCGGAAACAAGCTTGTTTGACATGAAAAAAGCATCGTAATGTAAAGTCGAAAGAGCAAGTTGAGAGTAATCGATGCATCTGATTGATTACAACGAAGTACTTTAAATGCAAATCGTTTGAGGTGCCAAATGCTATCTGCTGTTATGGCATCAGAAACGAAGCTCGGTGCACCTCATGAGCCCTTTCAGATTCCAGGGGAGCACAGCATGCTTCGTGGTTTCTCTGACAATAAGCTCCTTGTTGCTAAGCAATGCAAGGCATTGCAGATATATTATTACGAACATGAGATCTGAAATCACATGCACGCTGAGATCACATGGTGCACCTGTTCAGGAGCCGACTGACGACAAGTGGGTTCAGGCAGATGCATAAACACCTGCACACATGCGTAAACATCTGGCTGCTGTGTAAAACTGAGCGTGAGTAAAGGCATCAAGACTCCATAGTTAGCTTACTGAAAGGGCTTACCTGGGTTTCCAAGTGCTGTGCGCTCTCAGTGGTCATCGTGCATTCCATCAGGACGAGGATTTGCTGTGCAAGACGTTCCCACCAGTGTTGCAGATTTCCGTCGGCATGTTTATAAAGGGTTGCATCGTCTTTTTGGTAAAGGGTCGAAGACAAAGAGTTGCATGAAGCATTCCTTTGAAATACACTCCCATGACAAAAGCAGTGGCAGGACGATCCTTCAAGCCATGGTGTCCACTTTGTTGTGAGTGTTTACGCAGTGAGGTCAGGACACAGAGAGCTGTTATGTGATGGTTTTGGACTGGACGAATGTGGTGTTTCAAATCAAAGCTAACGTGATCGGTTCGATTCACAAGGGACTGACTAGAAACACTCTTTAGTCACTGTGCACACGGCGTGCCAACACACGGAAAACTTCCATACTATTAATCTTTGCCATATCGTGATTTGAGTTATCTGTAGCTTAAGTCAAGCGTGTGCAGCACTGTGGCGTAGTGGCTAGCACTGCTGCCAATGCAAGAGCATTGCATGGGTTTCTCAGGCTGATTGCAGGGTCTCCCCCCAACCCACCCATTAATAGATTTATCTTCCCAGTCGCTGTTATATCTGCTTATGTGCTCTTCAGCGAGAGCAGGAGACTAGAACGTAAGTGATGATAGTGCAAACGATTGAAACCTTATTGCATAATAACATTAGAGAAGAAGTCGCCTTTCCCAACAATTACTGTAACTCATAAAGTGCCAATGCAAGTTCCTCTCTGTTGCCTTGACTCGTTTCCACAAACAGGGAGCCTTGAGTTCTGATTTGGAGATGTGGGTAGACAGAGACGCCTCTACACGTAAAGCTGGTGATGTTTGCGTCGCCTGTCACGTGGTTACAGGGAATGTTTCTCTGGAAACCGTTTCGGCCCGGGTCCAGAACTTTCAGAGTGCTGTGTTTGTGTCTGTGAGAGAGCGCGCCTTGGTCTGTTTGCGCAAGCGCAGTTGTGCGTGCGTGTGTGCCGGTAACTGATTAGTTTGTGCAGTCAGCCATCTTGATTGTAAAGCTCCTCCGTGATCATACATCCGTCTGCAGAGTTCGTGAATGCGAGCTGATTTTCCCGCCTAAATCAGTACCGTTGCCTCTGCTCGGGCTCCGCGTGTCGGCCCCGCACAGAGATTCCGTGACTCCCTCCTCCATCTCCATGTACTCGGCCGCCTTGTCGACCAACGACGAGCCCGACGGGGACCCCTTGAACTTCCGCAGGAAATCCGGGAAGTACGGGCAGCCCGGCGGGGGTTGCTCCACCACGGGCGCCTGGTCCTCGTTGTCCGTCTCCCGGTGATAGAAGTAGTTGAAGTTGGACACGATGACGGGGACTGGAAGCGCGATGGTGAGCACGCCGGCGATGGCGCACAGCGAGCCCACGATTTTGCCCCCGACTGTGATGGGCTTCATGTCCCCGTAGCCCACCGTGGTCATGGTGACGACAGCCC
The DNA here is from genome assembly GCA_007224835.1 of Danionella cerebrum. NCBI lineage: Eukaryota > Metazoa > Chordata > Actinopteri > Cypriniformes > Danionidae > Danionella > Danionella cerebrum. The sequence continues at coordinate 512,753 of SRMA01027273.1, read as the reverse complement.
ACCAGAACGCGTCCGGGATGCTGGTGAACTGGGACGAGGGCTCGTCGGCCTCCGCGAAGTACACCGCGCTGGAAAACAGGATGACCCCGATGACGAGGAAGAAGATGAGCAAAGCCAGCTCGCGCATGCTCGCGCGTAAAGTGTGCCCGAGGATCTGGAGACCTTTGGAATGGCGAGAGAGTTTGAAGATCCTGAAGACGCGGACGAGCCGGATGATTCTGAGGATGGCGAAGCTCATCGCCTGCTGCCCGTTGCCTTGCTGCTGCTGCGCGAGGTCCGTGCCGAGAGTTATGAAATAAGGCAAAATCGAGACGATGTCTATGGTGTTCATGAGGTTCTTGAAGAAAGCGGGTTTGCTGGGACTCGCGAAGAAGCGCACGACGATCTCGAAGGAGAACCAGATGATGCACACCGTCTCCACGATGAAGAACGGGTCGTTGAACGGCGTGAAGCCGTTGTCCGCCTGCGTGGCGTTTTTCCCTGGGCTGAGGAATTCTTTATCGTCCCTGAATTCCGGCAACGTTTCCAGACAGAAAATCACTATGGAGATGACGATGACCAGCACTGACACGACCGCGATGCCCCGGGCCGGGCTTGAACTCTCCGGGTACTCGAAGAGCAGCCAGATCTGCCGCTTGAACTCGTCCTCGGGCAGCGGCTTCTCCTCCTCCTTCACGAAGCCCTCGTCCTCGCGAAACTTGAGCATCGCCTCGTCCCCCAGCTCGTAGAACTTGACCTCCTCGGAGAAGATGTCAAAGGGCACGTTCACGGGTCTCTTTAAGCGCCCGCCCGACTGATAGAAGTAGAGGATGGCGTCGAAGCTCGGCCGGTTCCGGTCGAAGAAGTACTCGTTGCGAAGCGGGTCGAAGTACCTGCTCCTCTTCTCGGGGTCTCCGAGCAGCGTGTCCGGGAACTGCGCGAGAGTCTTGAGCTGAGTTTCAAACTTCAAGCCCGACACGTTGATGACGACCCTCTCGCAGCAGCCGTAGTCGTGGTAAACGTTTTCGTATCCCGACTGGGGTCTCCGGTCCGTCAACGAAACCGTTTCTTCTTCATCATCCATGTTATAGACGAAACTGGACCTCTTGCTGCCCCGGTCCTCCTCTTCCTCCTCGCCCTCCGCCTCCTCCTCCTCCTCGATCATCATGTCCTCCTCAGACCCTAGGAGCGCCAACTCTGAGTGGCGTAGATCCCCGCCGAGTGGCGCGCGGTTGCGTCTCCAGCGCGCGACGCCTCGCTGCTTTTTTCGCTCTCTGGGAAGTTGCTGTGTTGGCTCGTGCTGCTGCTGCTGCTGCTGTTGGGAGGAGGAGGAGGAGGAGGAGGGGCGCGAGGCGGACCCGGTGCTACTGTTGTTGGCATTCGTCGAAGAGGCGGCGCGATGGTTGTGTGGATGGCCGCCGGTACCCCCTCCCTCTCCAAGGGTGCCCACTTCAGCCGCGGCCGCCGCCGCTGCGCGAGACTGCCTCTCCCGCTCGCGCTCTCTCTCCCGGGCGCGTGCCTGGGCATATCCATAAGGCAGGTGGGTGTTGCACCCGCCGCTGTCCGCGCCCACCATTGCAAACTCCATCTCCTCAAACTATAGAGAGTTCACAATGATGGACAAGCGTGCGTTCATAAAAGTGGCACTGCGGCTCCGGTGCCCTCGCGAGCTCTTTCAGCGCACCTTCACTTGTTGCAAACACACTTTATGAAGCTCGGCGCTTCGGATGACATCATCAATGTAATCACCGCGAATAAAACGTCTCCAACAGTTTTAGAATCCATGCGCGTAATGCGCGCGTGCCAAACCGGACGCATGAGGAGAGCGCGGCTCCTCTCCGTTATCCGAGGTGCTCGGTCCCCGACTTTGTTCGTCTGTGAAATCTCTGGTTCGGATTCCTCTCTGCGAGGGAGGGTGGGGTGTCGGTGTGTTGCGTCCTCTTCCCCTTCAGTGGCTCTGAATGAATCACTGGATCCACTTGACACCAGCAACAGCTGCAAAGACAAGAGAAACGTGTTGTAGAAGCTCATCCTCATCACCATCCTCATCCTCATCATCCTCATCATCATCATCTTGTGCCCGACACACGCGGAGTGGTATTTCTATAAAGTAGCCAGGGACGTTAATACGACCCTTCTACGCTGTCATAATAATTTCAATCATAAAATGGTTGTAAAATGGTTCATCTTTCTACTGGTACAGGCCACCGCAAGCGAGAAAATGGAAAACAGCGCGCGAGATTACGCCTCCAAACCTCTTGGCAATTAATTATAAACAGGCATCGCAGACAATTTAGCTGCGCTCTGATCCAATCCATCGAGCACTATCTGAGTCACTTACGTGGGAAATGGTCTGAGGATGTCTCGTCCAGGCTGAACGGAGCACGCTAGAGATGCTTGAGGATGTACAGCACAGGTTTGTCCAAATTTCCCCCGCGCCCAGGGAATCCAGATCTCCCTCGTCGCAGCCAGACGTGGAACATGACGGCTCAGTAGTCAGGTGCGATCGCATTCGAGGGATGGCACTTCTGGCCGCTGGCTCCTTATTCAACAGGATCTTTCAGTCTTATCACCTGCCCATCTCCCCCTCCCCAAAACAAGCACCGCTGCATCGAGCCTGGACTCGCCAGAAACAGGCTGCCGAGAGCACGCCCGGGCTGTGTCACGAGCGGCCGAGAATTCGAGCTGGATTCAAGTTTTCGGATGCCATGTGAAATCGCCGTAGGTGCGTGTGCGCAGCGCATCTGTCTGCCGCTCAGTCTCGAGCGCTGACCATTGTGCTCGACTTTGCGCTCACCGCGAGAGGCTCGCTCGCCCCGCGCGGAAAGAGCTCGCGCGCCACCCGGTGGCGATGGTGGTGTAACAGTCTCAAGCTCAACTGTTTGTCTTCGTGCTGCAGCGCTCAAACTTACAGAGCCTCTCGGGCATCTGTTGACATCAAGCTCTTCGCAACAGCCTGCTGGACCCGTGGGAGCGCGCCGTGCGCTCGACAGCCCGCGTGTGCGTGCGTGTGCGTGCGCTGTTCTGAAGTCAAATGAAAAATAATGCAATCAAAACATCAAGTGTTCTTGATTTTTCAAAAAGCTCTTTCACGCGCATCCAAACATAGTTTTTTTCCGAAACAAAATGTGTTTTACAGCCAAAATGCTGGGTTAAAATACCCAAATCGGGATTTTTTGATTGGTCAAATATGAACCAATCTAACCATTGGGTAATTTTTACCCTGTGCAAGGCCGTAAAATGACCAAACCCAACTGAGTTTGGAGGAGATTTCACATCCTTTCATTGCACCCTGCAAAGTATTCCCTGAGCTGAGGGTGGCGCATTCTGCACTTGAATATGTAAGTCTGAATATACAGGTATTGATCTGACAGAGTGAATAACACAGATATATCTGCAGATTAAATCAGTGATGAACATTCAATCACAAAAGAATTAAAGTGTAAAAATACTCCGTTTGAAAAAAGCATTAGTAACAAGGCAGACCAGATGAGTCTGGATTGGCTTAAGTCTGGGATGCGTCTCAGTTAATGCTTTCGCACGGAAAGGAAAATGCAAATGATTCCTCCCACTACGCCACCTGCTTACTTCGCTCATATCTAGAAAGACAGTTTTATCTGCCACACTGTTAAACAATTATCCTCAGCAGAAAAATCATTTACCTTTCAGAAAGATGTTCCGCAAACCCCGGCTCTCACAGACTGCAGGGAATGCTGCATGTTCTTTCAGCTCGTGAGAAACACTGGATACAAGACTTTTGTGCTCATCGTCTCTGCAGTAACCCATCTTTACCCTCTGGACAGCTTTCTACCGATATATTACCATTTCATTTGTATAAAGCTTAACCAAAAAGGCAAATACAGCTTTTTTAGCCTCTGGTTTTAATTATGGACAGCCATCATAGGAGTGCTATGCCCCGTGAAGGGCCAGTATTTCAGAGCATTGTACCGAGATGAAGGATGGTTAATCGAATGGTTCCAAGTGAAGCCTTACAATGAAGAAGACCTGTGTTCTTGTAAACACAAAGTCATTTCCTGTCACTAAAAGGCTTTATTCAGACAGGGAGTGATGGAGGAGGGTCATCTGGTTCAGCGTGACGTTAGGTCATCTTTCCAAGATTAGTGAGGTTCATCCGAGGAAGGAGTCCGGAGTGAACGTTTCTGAAACCATCTTCAAATGATTCGAATCTTGAACACTTTCGTAAACTTAAGAGAAAAAAATCAAGGCAATAATTGCTGTGAGAAATGAATGGCACACAGATTCCCGCGTAGTCCCTTTAGTTTGTGCCAAACTGCAAATGTTTACGTGGAAGTGAGTGATGGAGTAGAAGATAGGAAAGATGAAATCACGTCAGTCAGAATAATTCTTGTTAGAAATATTGTCATGTTATACGCCGTGAGACAAAACTTAGGCTTCCATTTATTGTTGTTGTTAAAAAACAAAGTTGTGGTTATTTTCCTTTTGAAATGTTTGAATACATCCATTAGAAGATAACGTCATAAAGATGCTATTAAGAAAACGTTAATCAAATTCAAAGAAGCTATGACAGCGTAGTAAGGAAACTATTTCTGTGAATGAAGGTTCAGCAGGATATTGTGGCTCTGCATAGAACAGTATTGTATATTTTTTTATATTTTAATATACAATATACTTTTTCCATTTTTATTGTATATCTTTTTTACAATTGGGAGGTGCCCTGTAAACCCAAAATGTAGTGAAAACATTTGATTTAACAAACCCAACTTTTAATGTAAACACTTGAAAATATCACATTTTTGTCACCTGTTTTGAGCTAAGTTTCAATGATATTTTGAGCATTGATATCCTGTGTAAATTATATTTATGTGGATGTTTCTTCATGGATGAAAATGCTAATAATTGATAAATCCCTTAAAACTTGGAAACTTCACAACATTGATTTGAGCAGGGCCACGCGGCTTCAAACCTCTAATCAGTGTGTGACTTTCTATCAAAAACAAGCATGCTATCGACAAAAGCCCAGCATCCAAAAATAACGTTTAAAAAGGAATAGAACACATTTACATTTTGAGCGCTGTTTATTTCAAAAGTATAGTTCGTCAGTGTCAAAATCTGCGAAGGTGTCATTGCTCCTTGGGTTTCTTCCCAGACATCAGTTCCGTTCAAACGAAAAAGAAAGAAAGCTCGTGAGAATAGCGTAGAGCAAGCAGTTCCTCGGGCCGTTTCAGTCCCGATCGTGTGTTCACCTTGTTTTCACTGTCTCGTTACTTTACAGGGTGAATGATGATCTCACACACATCCCTCTCCCAAACACTCAAACCTCCTTCGATCAAAACTCAAACCCTAAAATAGCACCAACCGCTTACTTGCAAAAGATTTCTCATTCTAATTACTAGAAAACATGTAATTTACAAAACACCTAATGTTATAGTTTGAGAAGAGTGATGGAGAAGGAAGTCATTATCTTTGGCCAATAACAGCGAGGAGCCAGGCGGCAGAGTGAGAAGGCCGTCGACTTCAGGAACACGGATCCCTTCTTCGATTCATATCCATTACATAAATATGTTCCCGAACCGAACCCCTTACAAACTCACGACCTTTTTAAACACTTGTGTTTGAGGAAATCTGCTTGAGAACTATTTAGATTATGAAATCTGTTGTGTAACAAATTTCAATGTGGAAATAACAACTAATCCAAAAAGTACTTAAACCCTTTCCATGAACTGTTTTTAAAGACTTTCAACCAAACCTGGAAAAAGAAATGCTTGCACACCTCGAGGAAAAGGTCAACCAAACCAAGCATGACAAAACAACGTGATTAAAAAGCCTCCTTCTCACCAGTGGAAGGGGTGGATTTTGGTTTCTCCTGGGTTACTGCTTGCATCTGAGATTGTTTGGTCCACTCTTACAGACAAACGACCTCACGCTCTTTAATTAGACACTGTGGCCAAGCGGATCTCCGGGCACAGGTCTCTTCCTGATTCTAGACGCTCGTCTTATACGCACTTAGTTTCCGCTAGTTACAAGTGCTGAGGTGAACTATTAGTGAGCTGTAATTCATGAGCACAGTTTGCCCACAGTAGGGTTTATCCACACAAATGTTTTGTGGACTGTGAGCTTCCATGTGATTGGCTCCTGTTGAGGCCTCATCCCTTCACTGTTTAGTTTCAATATAAACACAAATGTGTTGAAGTCACAGGAGAGACACTGTCAAGCTCAGCGCCTCCAGATGCTCTGGAGGATGTTTCGGGGAGATCGATGACATTTAAGAATCAGCCAGGTGAAGCCGAACAGCTGCGGGGAGAGGAACGACCGGTGGATTTTTAGATGATCTCTTAATTCCATCCTGCTCCTGTCTGTTTGTCACGTCTGAAAAGCTGTTGTTGCACGCTTTGTCCTACAGAATGGAGCCTGACCTTGAGGAGAAGAACATCAGGCGTCAGATCTGCTGGCACCAGAGCCTCTTCCAGACTGAATGCCATGGCCACAGGGCTTTGGGGGATTTGTGCCTCCTCCACAGAAGCAGAAGAGGACTGTGATAAGACACGAGCGGCTCGTGGGCGTCCTGTCTGACTCCGGAGTATAAGAGTCTGAAAGGATCAGGGAAGGACGGCTCTATCTCAATCAAACTCCAGCAGGTAGGACTCGCTTCAGTTTCATCTCATCGTGCTTGTGTTTGATGTTGCCATAATAAAAAAAAAAGTGAAATAATGAATAAAAAATGTGTTTTGTTCCCCCGCTTCTTTCCTTTCGGGGTCACTTGGCATCCAAACACGTACATGTTTTGAATATTTGTTGGATTTGCAGCAAATGTTTCTTCGAGGTTCTATGTGAATGTTAGGATGTAAATACATTGTTTATCAAAAGAGTGAAATTGTAAAATGTTTATAAGTCTAAACTCTATGCTACAATTAATGGTAAAAACCACCAGAAGATTTACCACAAAGTGAAATTTACAACTACCTTACCAAAACTTTCATTACAGACACTTATAAATGCATGGCCTCCCTTTGCACGCCTCGATGCTCACTGCAGGAGGTTGCTGAGTGTGGCTTGATTGCAGCACATTTTGATTGACAGGTGAGGATGCACGTGGTCGCCATGGTGCTGCTGTTGCCGGCAGTGATGAGTTTGGAGAAAGGCTGGAGGTCTAGCTGTGGACTGACGAACATCTCGATCACAGTGGAGAGTGAGGAATGTGGCAGCTGCATTACCATCGAAACCACGGCCTGCGCCGGCGGCTGCTGGACAGAGGTACAGCAACCTCACTGACCCGAAGGGCTTCTCTCTAATATTTCACTTCGGTGAAACTTGTTTGGTGACGCTACCTTTCTAGGCAACAAAAACTTGACGTATATTTTTCACTTTTCTCTAATGTTGTTTAGTTTGTGTTGCTCTTTGGTTGATTTCAATTCAAAAGGCAGGATGCTTTTCCAAAAAATCTAAGATTTAATAAAAATGTTAATTTCTGTGTAACTGTGTTAATTTACCGCGGCTTTAGGATTTGGTTTTGTAGCTGATTGAAACTTGATTCAGTTGCAAATTGGCTTTTTTCATTTAGAATATTAATCAAGCCTTTCTTTAAAATGGCAAAAACCTCAATAAATTTGATCATATGAATTTACAAATTATATTGTTAGCAACTTTAGTTGATGTGATGCTAAGCCCCTCCCCCTCTACGTTTATTGTGCTCATGTCCAACAGGTAAAAATTCATTATTATCGAGGAGCACTGAGCATTTCTTGTGCTTCAAAAGCAATAATTAGTTGGAATTAAATAGTTCTTTTACAACATAAAAAGTGTAACAAATCAAAAGTTACCACACAACGTACGAGGGAGGCCTCTTGTCATATCTCTAACTAAAAACAATCCTCTCCGGAGTTTTGGGATCCATACGCCATGCACAGGATTGTTGAGTCCACATCGAGTTGTAAATGCACTCAAAGCAGTCCCATATTTAAACATTTGATTCATAATGTTTTCTTTTTTAAAAATTATTTGCTTTTAACGTGACATGAACTTTGCAGTGTTTTAAAGTTTAAAAAAGTAAAATGTCTAAATTCAGTATAATCAAGTACTGTTGTATGAAAATGTGGCGTGGTCAAAGTATTGAACCGTCTAGTTCAGGGGTCTGCAACCCAAAATGTTGAAAGAGCCATATTGGTCCAGCAAAAAACAAAAAGCAAATATGTTTGGAGACGTAAAAAATGAAAAGCGCATCCTGTAGAGAATGACGCACCACGTGACTACTCTGTTGTACGATGCCGCCTCAAGTTTAACTTCATTACAATATTAAAGAATCATGTTCCATTGCTTTGATGAAATGAAAGAAATGCAATAAAGATATTTTTGATGTCATTTTTATTTCGAGGATTCGAAAAAAAACAACAAGATGGAACGTGCATAACGTGCCCCTCATCGGGGCAACAAACAGACTGCAATAAAACACATCCTGCATTTATAAAAATAAAACAGCAGCCTTTTAAAAAGGTAAAGTATATACCTTTTTGTCAGAAACGTGTGTTGCAGGCTAAGACGCAAATCCTTATTGACAGAAATGTTGAAATGCAATTTTTATTCTACACATTTTTACAGCAATAGAAAACGTTAAGAATGTTTGTGTCATGTTTGACATCTTAAAACAAAAAATATATTTCCCTCACCCATCTTTTTCCATTTTCAAACATTTCAATCTCTATAAAACAAAAATGGAACCGTGTACAAGTTCTGAGAAATACTGTCATTTGGCTAATCTCTCTTCAGTGATTTTGAATTTTTCTTGGAACTCTTTGTTTGCTCTTTATGTCCAGGATCAAGTGTACCGTAGTCCGACGGGTCTGTACCACCAGAAGACCTGCAACTTCCACGACTTGACCTACAAGAGCCTGGAGCTGAAAGGCTGTCCTGCTGGGGCTGAGGTGCACTTTCTCTACCCCGTGGCCCTCAGCTGCGAGTGCAGCAAGTGCAACACAGACATGACGGACTGCAGCCACCTCAGTCAGCACACCAGCAGCTGCAGCACGCATTACTAAACGCACACGCCACAAACCTGCATCTCGTGTGGGAAAATCCTGAATGTTTCTCTTTCCAATATTAACATGTTCTTATTATTAGTAGAGCTGCATGAAAATACGTCCTGAATAAAGGCAATTAAAAACCTAAGTCACTAGAAATCTCCCACTGATTGCTAGGACATCCTCTTTCCCGTATGTTGTTCCTAAGAGAGGTTGTGCATGGACGTGGCAGGACGCTCAGGCACATACGTAACTCAGGGAGCACTTTTCTAACAGGCGGGATATGTCCTCTCCAGTTTTTACTGGTATCAGAAGGGGGGAGCAGATGCAGCATCTGTTTCTACTGGTTTCAGAACAAAGCTGTGGAGAAACGTACAGATCCTGAACTAAATCACATAAAACTGGTTCGGAATGTTGGGTTTCTCCACAACGTACAAGAGGCTAATAAACATAAGTTATGTTTCTCCACAATTCATTGAATTACACTTTCCATTTCAACATGTTTCGTTCTAATTATTAAATCAAATGAAATCAAATGTACACGCTCATAATTTCATCCACATAATCAGAAATTATTACATAATTACATCCTGGAATCTCTGCATTTTCTGTTCCGACTTCCAGAAAGAGAGGAGCGCCACTTCTTTAAAGGACAAAACCAAGTCAGGAGTAGGAAACTGCGACGGGACCTTCTTCTTAAAGCTGGTGTAGTCGTGGAGATTAAAAGGCGTTGTGGTCAGATATTCTTTGTTAGCATTCTGTACTCAATGTTTTATTAGCGCTACTAAAAGAGATTGTGGCACTTTCTCATCACACGGAGACACCTAGTGGTGCTTTTTCTGAAGACAATGCTGTTAAATGGCTTAAACTACAAGAAAGGATTTGTAAATAAATCACACATAAATATGTCAAACATGACCATACTTACCACATATCCAGGGTTCAGCTCCTGGATTCCAGATATTTCTACAAATTGCAGCAAAACATTTGCTTTTCATTTGCGTTATTGGCAGAATGGGGTCCGTGAAGAGTCAATGGGACAACAGCTTCCCTCATTGATGCAGCAAGCGTGTAAATGTCATGAAACCACATGCACACCTTCTACAAGCATGCATTTATAATTGTACCCTTGTGTGTGCATGTAGCCGTGCGATTTAAAGCTCGCTTTGGGAAAACTAGTTTGATTAATGGCAATAAAAGATTGACCTAAAGTGTTTTTACATGTTTCATCACGGTTAAAAAAGCAGTGTCTCCTCATTAGAGTTCAATGTTCCTAAAAAGCCTTGTTATGTTTCTGAAATCATCTCCGAGCTCAGTGGTGTCAAGAGGAGAAATCTGGCACAAATGGCACCATTACAGCGCGCTCATAAAGCATAAAACAGAACTCATTTCCTGTGATAAACCATCTGCTCCCAAGTGCATAGAGTTCATTTTGCTTGTGGGATCGGTAGATTTTTACCAGAGCCCATAATAGACCTTCCGAGAGCAACTGTGAAGTGTGTGGATGCTCGGTCTGATGCACTGAGCAAACTCACAGCTCCATTTACATAATCAAATTAGCTGCGAATCGATATGAATATCAAAGCGTTTTCACAGAAATGCGAGGAATCTTGTACATTTAAATGAAGAATCGAAGCATGGAGCTGCACAAAAGGAGAGGTGCTTGAAAAAGGAGACGAGGCCAAACGATGATTGCTAAAGATGTCATCTGCAGCCGGGTTCTTTGCAACCTTTAATTTTGCAAAATGGACAACACTCTAGAAAGCAAATGTTGAGGAAACTTTAAAAATGTAGGGAACTTGATGCATTAAAGTGAGTTTTGTGTGTCTGATTTGAAAAAGTGTCCCAAACAGAGTTTCTGAAACCCTTTATGGTGAGCCGTAATACAAGTCGGTATTAATGCGTCCTGTCTATTAATTTAAATCATGTTCATACCAACCTTCTCATGATCGAACGCAGACTGGCTGATGAGCACCCAGCAGTGGCTTAACCACGCCATGGTTAAGGTTTTTTTTTAAAAGTGGTGTGTAAAGATTGATCACAACATGCAGTTTGAGTTCCAGGCGTGAGAGTGCTCTGTGTATTTAGCTATTGCTTCGACTGCTGGTTGTTCTGTGATGAACCCTTTAATCCAGGGGTGTCAAACTCATTTTCACAGAGGGCCTCATTAGCATAATGGCTGTTCTCAAAGACCCAGATGTAACTTATAAATGTAAAGCAATATAATCGAATGTAATGTAAAATAAATGTTACTACTCCTTAATGTTAAATAACTCATTATTTATAACTTATTCAAGTGACAATTCAGTTGCATAGAAACAATTGTATGCTTGTTGTTCTAATATAAATCCTTTTGATTTTTGTCAGCTTAGGAAAACCCACATAACTCCATTAATGAAGGATCAAGTGAATAAAAAAAAATAGCATTTTTGTCATTTGTTTAGCAAAAAAAAAAAACCCTCACAGACTGAAGACGATGCATATCGATCATCATCTTTTATCATCAGGCTCAAGAAACATCGCAGATAAACTATTAGCTCCGCCCATTTCACATCTTGAAATTTATTTTAGCGTGAGAAATCAGAGGTGTGGCGTGAGAGATCGCTCAGAGGTGTGAGAGACGGCAGCTCTGCAGTTTTACTCGTGAGTATGGATGCGGAAACACCGTTGCGGCTAAAGGCATTGTGGGAAATGCAGTTTTTTTTGTGTTCGTTTTTTTTTTTAAGACACTCAAAACTTTTGAGCTCTCGCGTGCCACATTAGATTACATGGCGGGCCAGATGTGGCCTGCGGGCCTTGTGTTTGACATATGTTTAAAGTTTAACCAGAGACTTGATGATGCTGTTGAGCAGCTATGCTTGCTTGTCACAAGCCGGCCGCATGACGGATCGTTTTTCTTTCGAATAATTGCCACAGACATCGAGGCAATCGCTAAACTTCTCTCTCACTCTTCTGATGAAATGACAGGACATTGATCAGATCCAACACGTCTCTGAATCTCTGCCATCTATGGTTTGAATCAGAGCTGAAACGAGTAATGCACATAATCTTCAGGTTAAAGCTCTCTCAGGTATTTTACATTTGAACCCTCCACAGTGTTAGACCTTTTAAATCAAATTAAACCTAATCATAACCAATTTTGTTTTTCATATTTACTTTTTATTCTTCTTCATTAGAGACGTAATTATTTAAAAAATGTATACACTACATTCCTCCTCGTCAGTACTGGTGTGCTGGAGGAATGAGGCAGAGACATCGGGAATCACTTTTCTAAACTTTATTCACTCTGTCAATTAACAATTTGTGATTTTGAGGGAGTTTTGACGCCCTTTGGAACGTAGAAGAATGTGAAACTTTCCTTTTAGACAGATTTGTGATTTTCGTCAACTTTCTGCATTGGAGGTGAGTTTAGGGGAATGCGCTGGATCTCGAACTACTGCGTGATCTCAAGATCATGTATTGGTGGAAATTTCTCCTCCAGCGCAAGGAAAATGAGTGATAAGCACCAACTCGGTTAGATGACCCACCCCCATTAGACCACAATCCTCTTTCTTTGTGATGTATGGCATCACTGGATTGTTTTTAGTAAAGCTCTGTGAACGGGGAAAACTCGAGGAGAGCAAAAGTCCTTGAACCAGTTTAACCTTAACAAAATATCCAGCTGACTGTGTGAACTTCTCAGTCATGGTGCCTCTTCTGAATAGAGTTCATCAGTTCTTTTATTGGATACTGTTTCCCCGAGAGCTTAGACTTAGTGACTTAGACGTCAGTGAGCCAAACATGGGCTTGTTCTTACTTTGGTCCTACTGGTCTTCTTCTTGTAGAAGCAGAGTCAAGCCAACCTCTGATAACTCAATACTTTGCTAATGCTTGGGACCAGACCAGTGCAGGATCTCCTTGAGTCTTCATTTGGGTTTTGGGGAGCAGGCGTCAACGAAATCCTCAGTGATGTGCTCCAGGAGATTTTTTGTTTCAAGCATGACATTCAGTTAGAGTGGGAGTTCCTGAATTTCATGTAATAAGTGACGCTCAATGATGGTTCCAGTTGTACACCAACAGCGGTAGTTCTCCACGAGGGATGCTGACTATTATAGGATTCATTATTGTCGGACAAATAATCACAGCAGTTGTAAGATTACGTTTTTTGACACAGTTCCACTTTAAAAGATGCCACACAAGTTTCTTATTCACACTTTTAAAAGGAATTTGTGCATTTTAAGATGTTAACTACTGTATTTACTTATGTGTCCTGGCGTGTGAGGAGATAAAGCTCAGCAAACAACCAACGAGGCAAAGACAGTTTTCACTGCCGTTGAATGTTTACTGGGAGACAGCACCAGGCTGGAGTTGTCTTTGTGTGCATTTAATGTTTAATCTTTAAAATGGTGCTTGTATAAAAGTTTGCCTGGAACGGAATTTTTGTCCCTGAGCTTTATTTTCCTTGATCTGTCGCAGAGCACCAGAAACGTTTCGTGTCGACGCACACCTTTTGATGTTTTCATCGTTGATCAATAAACAAAGTGCTGAATGTTGATGAGGGACCGGCCAAATCACTTCCTGAGTCTGGGAGAAGGAGCTAGGAACCAGAAAAATCTCTTTATTTAGTAATTATCATAAAAAACACACACGACAGCGCTATATCATTACGATCGGGCATCCATGAAGAGTAGTTTCTAGATTACCTAGTGTTTCCCCCTGCCGCGGATCCCCTACCCTTGATATCTCCAAGTACTCAGTCCCTCTGCGTCCGCCAGTTTCTCTGTCTACATATGTAGTCTCTTTGAGGGAACGTGTTTATTCTTGTTAGTTACACCCAGAGCTGGAGCTGCTGTGATGACGTTTCTATTTCCCAAGAGGATGGACTGTCTATGGCAGGGGTCACCAACCTTTTTGAAACCGAGAGCTACATCCTGGGTTCTGATTAATGCAAAGGGCTACCACTTTGATACCCTCTTCTGAATTTATTAACAATTAAGGATATTCATCTCTG